>NCKV01000659.1:0-15018 GCA_003675905.2 Leptotrombidium deliense
AAAGCAAAAGATGCGAAACTGCAAACAAATATCTTTTGTGGTAAAAACAACTTGCAATGATGCAATTCATCGTAAATGTGTTCATTTTTAAACATCAATGAACGATCGAGTACACAGATATGGAGAAGTGGCAATGAACATATCAATAAAATTTCTACATAAAGAAAAAGTGATAAAAAATTTAATAAAAGATCAGGAGAAAATAATGCCAATTTCAATAAATAACCTAAAACTGAAATAATTTTTTTTACTGCATAATATGTGTGTCAATAAACTAACATAGAAACGCGACAAAAATAGTCATGTGTTTCGTTTGTTGTTTTTCTAAAAAAAGTTACTTTTCCTTCAAAGCAACTTCATCGATTAGAGAACCTAAACGTAATGTGTTGCCATCGTTTGTGAAATAAAACTAAACAAACTAATAAAGTTGCTCAAAGCAGTTTCGTCAAAGCTGCAGAAATTCCGAATAAATCCAGAATGATTGCCTCAGTGAAAATCTAGATAAAGAGCTCAACAAAATATCACCTAATTTGATAAAAATAATGAATTTCTTGGACATTCTAATGGTCTTACCTTCACACATTCACAGTTCATAAATAAATATTAATTTGATAACAGTAATGGAAGTGCAACTGTATTATCTAATTACTAATCTTATATGCATCACACATAACAAATTTGTTTCGAAAACAGATCTTATTGTAATCAAGCGTGAAGAGAATTTTGCGTAGCAATGCTTTTTTGCTAATCACTTTATTTGCATATAAACTGTTTCAAGATAATTTAAATTCAGTTACATTGATTCTAAAAATATTACTTTAATAAAAAAAGCTTTGAATAAGTTAAAGAATTTAGGTTCTTAAAGTTTTAATGGTAATTATTACTCACTTCCACTGATTTACAAAAGATAAGCGCAAACTTTGACTTGAATGTCTATTCGATAAAAAATCGCGACAAGTTCAAGAATTAATAAACGAATGCAAAGAGTTGGATTTATGAACAGCTGTCAAATTGTGTGAACATTGACAAGTTTGAATGGGTCGTTTAAGTGTGTGAATAAAATAGAAAATGACATTAATTGCGAAGTTACGAAAATAGTCTAGTTTCGCTAATGAATGACTTCGATTTTAAAGTTGACATAAAAATTATGCTTGAATTAAGACACACGCATTGAAGTAGGCAAATTGCTCCCGAAAGGATATTTCACAACATTGCACTATTTATGTGCTAGCCAGCGCTGTAAGCACCTGACAAATTAATTGTGACACATAGCTTCATTTTTCAAATTGGATGGTTTATTTTGTCATAAGGTAAAAAGATTATTGACAACGTTTGAATTAAGGTGAAATAAAAGGTGCAGTCAGTGATGGTGTGCAAGTAGCATGTAAGTTGTGCATTTCACTGTCGACAGATCGCAGCAAATATTGAGACATTTGTTTTTCAAGTTACAATTGAATAGCGAAGTCTGTTGCTTTTGTATGAAAGTTACAACAACTAACTTTTTGTGTCGTAAGCCTCTAACTATGTTCTGACACGTTTACAAAGCGTGATATTCATTAAAATTGTACAATACTACTTTCAAAAGTTTTCAAAGCATTTCACAAGTCATTTCTCTTTGGGCTGTAATGCCGATAAAAAATAACATAAATTCTAATTAAAAAGTTGATCACAGCTCGAAGCTGTTCTTTTAATACATCTTTTCGTTTTTATTTTTACCTGATTTAACAAAAGCAACGTAATGTGTTTCACCGTTTTCAGTGAATGCAATATCGCTGCAGTGTTGAACAATAAGTGATGTTTTAACACTGCAAATTCAGTTAACAATGTTTTGTTTACGGTTCATTCGATCGCGAAACACATTTTCTTCGCCGTTAATAATTCAGTAAAAAATACTTTTGACTGCAGGCTTTTGTGAACATATTACGGTTATTATGATTCTCAGCCGAAAAGTATGCTGCATTAAACGCAAACGCAACTTCGGTTGCAATTTTTTAAATTGCAAAAGTGAGAAAAGTGATTAATGTTCGTTCAGAACGCGGAAACGATGTCCGCGAAACTGTGATTTGTTGCGCAGATAAACGGTTTTCGATTTCGCTTTAAAAGCGGTTTGAAGGATTTATTTTTTGCGCTTTTATTGAAGTTACATCAAAATTTGATTCATTGCAAAAACAAATCTGCACAAAAAAGGCAACTTTTCAATTAGCATGAGGATTGCGAAGGATGTGAAAAATAAGCTTTCACTTTGAATCAATAAAGTAAAGTGAAACCTCTCGAATAAGAACATATCGAGCGAAAAAATGGAGAGTTGTTCATAATGAAGACATGCACAGGAATATGTTCAGGTTGACAAAACATGTTTCGACACAAGAGGTTATACTGTAAACTAACGGTTAAAAAGTCGAAAGAATTGTTCGAAGGAAAGCAGTCGAAAGGCAGTCCTTCATTCAGACGCTTCGGTATCTATTATTAGAGTCGGTCTATGATTTCAGTAATAAAAATAGTGACAACATTATTCCAAGTTTTCGTCTTAAAAACAAGATCTGCTAAAAATAAAAACAAATACCCATTCGTTTTCGTTTATTGTAACGTGTTTAAGAAGTGAGCCTCGCAAACGATATCAGCTGTTATTTGTGCACAGTTCGAACAGTAAACTTCGTTAGTTTTATGTGACATTTCGCAAGAAAGATAATAAAAGTTACGTAAGTAAAGAAAGTGAACCTTGAAGCGTAAAGTAAAGCACTTTTTCGCATTTCATGCATATTCTGTGTTTTATAAGTTGAAACGGAAGAAATTGCATTTTTTGTGTTAATCGTCAATTCAGGAACTGACTGAAAGCACTGTAAATGTGGTACAATCGATTTCGTGTGACTGCTTTCGAAGTCACTGGCGCTTGACAAATAAACTTGCAAGAAAAGGAAACATGTTGATTCAAAGTCATTGTTGCATTCCGGCTGTTTCTGTTTGACACTCGACTACACAATTGCATTTCTCTTCCAATTCCTCACTTCATCAAGTGCACAGTTACGAAACTTTTAAAAATATAATATTTGACCTCTTCATTGTTATCTAAGTTAACTTCACATGTTTCAGAAGTTATAATACAAATTTCAAAACAACATGTCACTTTGCAAAGAAAAATAATGTCACAAAAACTTGCAAATGTGTCACTCAAATATTTCATAAAAAGTGAACAAATTTAAATAAATATTAATTTTTCGCAACAGACTCACTTCACAAACAGACTGTAGAAAGCAGATTGTACACAAAGTTAACAGTCACTTATACACTTATACTGATATATATATAAACTTGTGCATTTAAACGTAAACCAAATTAAATATTTCAGAATGAAAGAGGAAATGAATATTTCGTGCTCTCCTAATTAATTCTTTCATAATTTACTCGTGTAATTAATCCTGTGATTGAATCTCTATTGAAAAGTAGTTCATCAATAGAAAAAAGTAATGACTATGTGCAAAACACTGATATATACAGTGTAAGTGAAAGAATAGCGTGATTGCAGTTGCTAACTGCAGGCAAGCAGTTGATTACATTGCATAATAACAATGTTATTACCTGGACTCCTTGGAGTGCTGTTGAATCTTTTTTTCTCGAAAATTTTCCATTAGTTGATCCCAAGGCCCGCCACCGTATCCCGGATTCGAGCCGATCGCCTTTCCAACCATAGCCATTGTTGCGTACAAATTTAGTTGCAATTTAATAAATTCTGTATTCGATTTACAGAACAACAACGAGATCGCAAAATCACAATTTACTGTATTCCACAATTGGCTTCATTTCAAAACGCATCCAAATGAATTTCGTTTTCGCAGTCACTTCAACGTATTACTTTCTTTGTAAATAAATTTGGATAAAAGTTCACGAAAATAGTTGTTTTTTGTTTATATGAGCACTCATTCACTAAATTTATGTACTTTTTCTTTTTCACTCAATTAACGAGTAAAAGAAAAGAAGAAAAATGAAGAAGGAATTGAGAGAACAAAACCCACCTTCGCTGTTGTTGCTCGTTTTCAATTCCGTGAAAACTGCGTTTCTTGCACATATTCACATCAACTCGCATTTTAACCAAATTTATGCCATTTTTCGCTTCACTTTCAGTTCCATTTTGCAAATTTCACTCCACATGCGAAACATTTACGGAATAAAATTATTTGTTAACAGTTGTTGCAAATTGCTGAATGTGCACACCAGTAATCGAATTACGTATTTCTTCTATTTCAACGACAATTTTCACGAAACAATTACGTCGTTTTTAATTGGATTCAGATTTCATTTCATCGCTATCATTTTCACGCGAATTATATTCCTTTGAGAGACTGTTGGCGAAAAGAGCAGAAATATTTATGAAAAAGTGTCTGCGAACAAAACTGTAAAATAGTTCGCATCATTTTCTATCATCACCATCATCAACTCACTGCGTTACTGCAGTTCTGGTACACTTGTTCGCAAACATTTACCATTCACTTCGCATTCAGCATCCATGCATTTTGAAAAAAAGTTGAATTGAGTACGAATGAACACATGAATGTGAAATATTTTAGTTGCATTTGAAATTACTTGGATAGGGAATCGATCTCAAGGCAATTGTTGCTAATTTTCATAGTTGACATCATTAACAATGCAATTATTGTTTACAAGAACAAATGAGTTATTTTGCGCATCAACTTTTTTATTTTGCTTTCGGCGAAAACGTTGATTGAAAGGTTAATTATTCAATTGCAAAACTAACACATGTACGTTCATTAAAAGCAACAAGAAGCCTTTGAACATAATATTATGTAAATTACATCACGTTTGCACACCAAATACACTAGTTTATTATCACAACATCACTTTTGTTTCGCCGAAAGCTTCATTTACGACAAACTTTGTCATGACACAAAGTCAATGAAAACTGGTTAAAACGTGAAGCAAAATACTTGCAACTGGTTACACACTTGAATGTTACAATGGATGACATTTTAAGTAATTTATTAATTAAATTGTTGCAATGGATAAATATTAGCACTGAAAATTTTACCTTTTGAGTGTTGCTTGAAGAAAACGTAGAATAAGTTGAGTGCAAACATATAAGGCTAATGAAGAAAGGAGCAACGCGAACATAAAATAGTGTGGAATAAAAGTAAAACTGTATTGCAAAAAATCTAATTATAAGAACTTGGAGGCACTCTCAGTGAAGAAGTGCGTTGGTTCACAGGACAAGGTTCGCAAGAGAAGCCCATCGCTGTTGAAAGTACACACTTATATTCTTTGATGTGTCGTCGTTTAGAAAAGCGAAAAATAAGTTCTGTTTTATGAAACGAAAGATTCGAACTGCGAATGTTTGACTTTTTGGCAGAACCCGAGGAGAAGAGCGGAGATGAGCGGAGAAGAGTCACTCTTTCTGCAGCTCATTGCAAAGTGCACGAATACTTGGATGTTTGCCACTGTTTATTTCGCTCACATCGCAATCACCAAAAAACTCCTATTTGCTAAATAAAGCGTTTCCTTGTGAATTATAATTTCTCTATACTTTGCTTTATTTTCAATTCGTCACATTAGCTGTAACATTGAAACAGATACATGAAAATAATTACTTTGTCGTGAACCGCAATTTGCTTGTCTCTTTTTTGCTTTCTCATTGTTTTAGCACATCATCATCAAAACACACTTAAATAAAATTGTTCATACATCTTACATCTTGTGATATTGTGATAAATTTAACTTTAACTCTAATTTATTTTGCACCACGTTAAAGTTTGACAATTTTGTGTTTCTAATAAAAAAAGCAAATGAATCTTTTCTTTTCGTCGTTGGTTATTATGCAGTATAAAATTTCCTCATTTATTTTTTTTATATTTCTTCTTGTTTGTATTGAACGCTTGAAGAACTAAAACTTTTGAGCTCAACGATATGTGTTCACTTAAATCACTACATTTTTGTTGTTTGTGAACTGCATAGCAATGATATCACAAAAATAATGAATCCATGCAGTCTCCAGGGAGTTGGAACTTCTTTTTCTCAACTTCATCTTGTTCGCAATCATTTCTCGCTGATTATTGATTTTGCACAAGATTTTCTAATAAAGATGACACTGTTTCAAACGCTGCGCACACATCTTCTTGCTTTTCACTTCACAACTTTAATTCTATATTTATATTCGTTGGTGTAATTGAAAAAAGTATTAAAATAGTAAACTGATACTCTGCAACAGCTTATAAGTACGTGTGAATTATAATATTCAAAATTAAATATTGAATTTCACATTTAATTTTTAGCAAAACACGAAAAACAAAGAAATGTTGTTAAAGGGCGACATTGTAGCTAAGTCATGTGACTAATGTGTTTATTGCAACGTGCTACTGACGTCGTTTGAACCCACTTTAGGCGTATTACTTTCATAAGATTTACTAGCTTTAAAAACTTGCGGCACTCTTCAGTAAATGAACTTCTTTGTCAACATGTCGTTGTTCATTATTCAAATTCTAAAAGCTAATCGCTGTTTCTTTGACTAGTGTTTGTTGTTTGCTATAAACTTTGTAACTACATTTGCGATCATAAACTTTCGATTATCATCATACTTTACTTTAAAGTATTATTTCCTCTAGGAAAGGTGTTGAGTATCCTACAACTTTATAATGCAAGGAACGTTATGTAGTTTAAATTATCTGAATAAACAATAAACAATTAAATGAGTAAATATTAGTTCTGAAATAATTGAGTGATAAAGTGTTAAAAGTATTTAAAATTATACAGCGATTTGTTTGCACTGTTTTTTTGTCACCTGAAAATGTAAACTTGTCATTGTGAATGAATTTTGCAAAAAGTTTTGTTCAGTTTTTGAGTGAAAAAAGTTTTGCTTGTTCAGAACGTTGCGACATCTTTCGATTGAAAAACGAACGGTTGTTGTTATTATGAATGTAATTTTCGTGAATGTGGTCAGTAAACTCAACAACTTTTATTTTTGAAAAATTCTACTGCTTGATCACATTTCCTTCAAAACCACTTATTTTTATCCTTTTTGTCTTCATTCATGTACAATCAGAATACGAAAACACTTTTACTTAAAGAGGACTTTTTTACAACAGCGACACTAGCACACTTGTATTTTATTATACTGTATAAAAAATCATAAAAAAGAAATATTTTAAACGTGATCAGCAATGAATAGAATGTCATGTTTTGATCCACATAGGAAACTGGTTTATCCCTAATGAGAAATGACGTGGATTAACATAACATTTTGTCCAATCTTCTATTAAAGAAAACTTTAAAGTTACTGAAATCAATCTGTCGGAAAAAGTTTTTCAAGTATGGAAATGTAAAATAAATCCCTGTAAAATGGCCACAGAAATACATTTTACAGGCATGCTCTTTTAAAGTGTGAGGAAATTTCAATTTTCAATGAACACTGTAGAAAAGTAATACATTTGCGCAATTTTTGCTTTTTGAGACTTTGTTCTGTAAGATTGTATAAGTTATGAAGTAATCTTAGAAATTGCTCTGAAATATGCGTGTAAAGTAATGAATTTGAGTTTTCCCATGAAAAGCAGTGATAACTGTTTGAGAAGTGCAGAAGATGGAGACAGTGCGGAATATGAGGAGTGATTATCGTCCTCTCATCTCTAGCGAGTTGCACAAAAGCGAACCTCGATTACGTCTGTAATCATAGAGTCCATTTCAGCAGTGAAAAGATTCATCGATGCATTCATTCATTTTTATATCACATGCAATGAGTGCATTGAACAGAAATTACTCTTCTTTTTGTAACTGAAAATATATTTCTTTTATTCCGAATTACTGTGTAAGCGTTTATTACGCAAATAATTTTCGTTTTTTGAAACATATTTATTTTGCAAAAATACAGTGCACACTTGAAATATGAAATTGTGTTGAAAATAACAGTAATGATAAGAGTGTCATTATTATTTATTATTACGCTATCAGATTGTAAATTGTTTTTTTGTGTACCATTTTACGACTTGTTAAAGTGTTTCTCGAATCTGTTTCTTTTCTCTTACTCAGCTGTGTCTTTCAAAATTTTTGCGATCGAATTTAATACTCAAGTTTCTGTTCAGACATAATCTGTTCGTTAAGTACTTGTGTTGCAGTTGTATCAAGTGATCGCTTTGAAACAGATGCGTCTTGCGTCTCTTCGCTGTCATGTATCATGCAATGAACATTTTTAGTCCAACGCTGTGTATTGAGAAAAGAAAGCTCTACTTTCTTGATACGTGAATTGATTTTTCAGTTCGCTTTGAAACACTGTTAACTCAACTCTTAGCGTTCTGATTGCAAAAAAAGCTTTTAATTTCATGTAGTATGTGTTTACATGTGTTATACATGAACCCATAATATTTCACCGTTCATTACAATGCATTTGTTTCAACAATTCGAAAGTCGGACACGGCGATGATGATTTGAAGTATAAATCATCGATTTGAATGATGATCGTACAATAAATCGCAGTTTTGTTCTGTTTCAATTTAGTGAACAAAGCGCATCTGAAGAGTAAAACATTTCTTTCATGTTTTCCTCTCTTTAATAATACTTGAACGGCGAAGCGACAATAAATCAAAGATGAGATTTGTTCTCTAATGTTCTTCGTTTTCGCGGACTGTCCGTTTGCCATTCAATACAATGCGAAAAATTAAATTAAATTTCGCTACAAAATAAATCGCAAAACGAAAACGAATTGTTTCGAATATATGTCGAGTGACTGTATGCAAATGTTTCTTTGTAATAGTTGCAACATTTCGTTTTTATTTTTCGTGAATAAGTTCGATTCATTTGTTATTGCTTTCCGAATGATCGCATCTTACATTAAATAAAATGAGGACAATTCATATCTGCAACTATTTCACGCCATTTTCGAGCACTTATTAAACAGGCATTCCTTGCAATGTAAATGAAATTGTTCACGAATTGTGCATTCTTCATGAATAAAATGGAAAAAGGAAAGTAATCGTTGCGTTCGACGATAACAGTGAGTTTCTCAGCGGACGTGTTCACATTAGCGCAGCTATTCAAAGAAAGTGGAAAGTGTTCGCATTCTCGAAAAAGCATCATCGCATTGTGAATTTGCAGATCTCTGTTAATTTCGAATATGATGATGATTGCGTGCTGTTCATTCTAATTGTTCGATGCTCTAATTTTATTCGAATCGCAGCATTTCTTTATTCGCAAACGTGACACGGCAATAGTTATTGTGTCGACACATACGTTACATAATTTAATGTGGCGATCATTCAGTTCGCTGCAGCTGTCAACTGTCGCGCAAAGTGAAGTAAGCAGCAGTTGGCAATCACTTAACTTGTGACCAGGAATCAAAGCGCAGACAAATATGAGTTTGCGAAATCACGTTTCTCATATTTACACGTCTGCTGTATTTGAAGAATGTTTGAAATGCAGGCGACTTTATTTATGATATCATGAATCGGAAGTCAATTCCAAAAATATCGATTTTCATTGTAAGCGAGAAGTGCGAAGCATCGAATACGAAGAAACAAGAATATCGAGGAACTGAGCACTCGATAATCTTGAGTTATGATGTATTCGAGAGTAAAGCGATGAATTAACGGTAAAATATTATTTACGATGAATATATATGTATTGTAGTGAGGCATGGAAACAAATAGTTTATTGAAGTGCACGAGTCAATGAATGCGGTACTCATTTGAACGTTACTTTGTTTTTGATTTGGCAACGAATCGAAGTGCGCAGTGCAGTAGATGAGATGAACGGATGCCTCGAATGCGACTCGAGTATTTTTGCTACACGGATGTCAGACTACAATTAATGATGATGATAGCGATGCTCGCATTGAACCATCTTTTGTCGCAGTGTGCAAGGCGAATGCAGCGGAAACCGATGAATCGAGTGCGTTTGTTTCACACATTTTATTAAAAAGTATATTCAGTAACAAAACAATAAATGCTACGTTTTGATGAAATTAACAGGTGACCTATTATTATTATTATTGTATTGTACGACTAGACGAATTGTCGTTATTGTTTCACTTGATTTGTTATTCAGGCTTACAAATCGATTGAAAAGACAATGTTTACAAACGTTTGTAAGCGATTAAAGGCAAATGCAGTGATGTTGGTAACGATTCCATCAACACTCCATACATCAATTGTCTAACTGTTTAACAAAATTTAACAAATAACAATTAGAAAAGGAGCCTAAAAAGTTAACGTCACGTTTACTATTAGACTAGAGTACTTTCGATCACTGTTTGCATAGAGAGTCGCATTTTGCTTCTCATCTCATCGTTGTTCTCATCTTTTTTTGTTGGAAAACGTGCCGTCATCACTGCTGAACTGTGACGAACTAGTGATCGATTGCGATTCGTTAGTCAGAGGTCTGTAAAAGCGGTTCGCGGTTCCCGGGAAGTACGGACAACTTCTCACGTGATTGGCGTTCGCGGAGTCGAGGTCTTCCTGTACCATTTCTCTGTTGTAAAAGTAGGTGAAGTTCGAGACGATAACTGGAACTGGAAGCGCGATCGTGAGCACACCCGCGATGGCACACAAAGAGCCGACTATTTTGCCCCAAAAGCTAAGCGGAACCATATCGCCGTAACCGACGGTTGTCATTGTGACCAGTGCCCACCAAAAGGCATCCGGAATTGATTTAAAACATGATTTTTCAGAACCAGACTCTGCATAGTAAACTGCTGACGAAAAGAGTATTATCCCAATGAGCAAGAAGAATACTAGGAGACCTAATTCTCGCAGCGACGATTTTAAAGTCATTCCCAATATTTGCAGACCTTTCGAGTGTCGCGAGAGTTTAAAAATTCGGAAGACGCGAACTAAACGTATAACACGCAATATTGCCAGCGACATGGCCTGCGTTTGTTTTTCGTTGCGAATCTTGTGCTTTTCAGCTTCTTTGTCCTCAGCAAACATTGTGCCCAAAGTTATGAAATACGGTACAATTGACATGAAGTCGATTAAGTTCATTATGTCCTGCAAAAGAAAGCCATTACTGCAATGAGCACAAAGCAACTAACTGCATAGTGCATACCTTCAAGAAGTCGATTTTCGAAGGACAGGCCATGAAGCGAATGAACAGCTCGAGAGTGAACCAAAATATACATGCTGTTTCTATGATGAAAAATGGCTCAGAAACGGAAGGTACTTCATCCTCAACGATCCTCGTTGAGTTGTCGAATAAAAATATTTTGTAGTGTTTGAAGCGCGGCAATGTTTCCAAGCAAAATATCACAATTGAAATGATGATTACTAGCACTGAGACAATGGCCACGTATCGCGCGGACGAAGAGCTTTCTGGGTGTTCGAACAACAGCCACAATTTTCGTTTAATCGCATTCTTGGGCAATGGTCTCTCGACCTCTTCCTGTCCGAAGCCTTCATCTGCTTTCAGCTTTCCGAATGCGTTGTCTCCCAATTCGAAGAACTTTATCTCCTCAACGAACACGTCCAGAGGGACATTCGCGGGTCGCCGCAGTCTCCCGCCGCTCTGGTAGTAGTAAAGGATGGCGTCGAAACAGATTCGGCATCTGTCGAAGAAGTACTCGTTGCGATGAGGGTCGTAGTACCTACGAATATAACAACAATGGCGTCACTCTATTACCAACCCGCGCTTTATCACAACGAAGCACATCGCATTCACAATCCGTTGATTTACGACAACAAACCATGAAAAATGTTGAAAAGCCAACTTTTACATCTCTAGTAGAGATTCTCTACACGAATTTTTTACACTATTGGAGGCGAACAGAAGTAAGTGATGAGTGGTTACCTCACTCTCCGGTCAGGGTCTCCGAGCAACGAATCTGGGAACATGCCTAATGTCCGCAGAGTAGTTTCAAACTTCATCCCACTGATGTTTATTAAGACGCGTTCACATAGACTATGGTCATGGTCCACGGATTCGAATGCATTGAAAACTGGCTTCTCTTCTTTCTTCTCTTTACTTTTCTTAGGCGTTTCTTCGTTGTCTTCATCTTCGTCTTCATCTATAAGCAGTCCACTGGAATCGACACGAGCTAATTTCCTGTGATGAACAACAGATAAGCATGTGATATGCAAATGCGAGCGCAAACCTTGTCGATGATCGAAGAGTGGCCAATGAACTGGACGACGAGCCTCTTCTTCTGATTGTATTTGGTGATTCATAATACGCAGAAAGGTTTGTGCTCGTCGAGTCGCTTCTAACAGTGTGCTTTAAATTTTGGAACGTTTGTTTCACGAGTTTACTCTCAACTTTTCCGGTGGTCAACTCTAATTCGGCGAAAGTTTGGGCGATTTGTCCGGTGTGGCATTTTGAGCCACTTGAGCCTGCACCTGAGGAAGGGATGGGGAAATTGAACCCCCATCGCTTCAAAATATTCGCTGATCCAATTGACGATAAAATTTTGGCGGTTTGTTTCGATAAACGATTGATGAGAAATGTGCGAAATATTTGATTATTTGCTTCTCAAGGATTGCTTCGATGTTGCATCAAACGTGAAACGTCACACTCGCATCTCTGCCATCGACGGCGATCCTTCGCATCACTTTAGCTGCTCGAATGTGCAGCAGTTACACACGTTTCTCTGAGTTGTCATCACAATAACTCTTTTCCAGGTTAATTAAGCACTCCATTTGAATATATGCTAATTAAAGAAGACAACGGAGATTAAGTAAACACTGCTTCGCTGATTTCGTCGCGGAAGTATTCACTAAGAAAAGACGAGCTGCTCAAAGATTGCTTTAATTGCGGTTTAAAGGCACATTTTAAAAGAAAACGTTGTCACTGTTTTTCGTTGAATGTCACTGTTTTTTCGTTTATTTTAAAATGGAAATCTCTTCTGAAAAGAATTGCAGTGAAAGAGCGAAACATTGTTACTGAAAGCAGCGAAGCAATGAGCATTACATTTATTCGCCATCCTTAAAGCTGTAGCAAAGTGTACGCTTGCCTATTGCTAGCTGCTTATTGCTCACTGCTTTCAACTCACTCACTGCCTTCCACCGATTGCCTCACCTCTACGTACACCTCTTCTTCACCTGTTGTAACTTGCTTTTGTACAGTGTGAACAACTGCATCCTTCACTTGCTTCATTCAAAGCAAACAAATATTTTCGCTGCAATCTAAAAATGTTGATCGACTAGTGTCGTTCTTTGCCACTTCTCAAACAGTCTGATAGCAATTACACAACAAAAACAAGAAGCAGTAAAAGTACACATTTCACGAGTTTTGCAATCAAGTCCGAGAAACAATAAATTGGGTGAAGAATATACGCTGTGACGTTTACAATCTGAATTCGCTCTTCTCTTCGATTGCTTTTATTCTTCTTATTCATTGCACTAAAATTGTGTTACAGCCGCACTACACAATCATATATAAATGAAAGTTATATATATGAAACTCACGTTTATTGTGTTTGACACTGTTCGCTGCGAATCCGACAAGCGATCAATCATCGCAAACATTTCCACTATTTTAATCTTACAATCAACACCAGCAATGCATTCACTCCTTTTTTGCATGAAATATGAAAATACTTGAAAAATATTGAATTTACTTCGCAATCAAATAAAGAATACATGTACATCATATGCATGCGTTCGCCATTAAATATTACATGCTTTTTGTTCATCTGTCATTTACAAGCAATTTTATTAATTCAAACAGTTCTAACAGACGGCAAAAGAGAAGCAAAAATAACAACACGTTTGCGTAACTCGCATTTCTCGTCGATTTCATTGAATAAACAAATTCAAATGTTCACAGTTTTCGATGCATAATTGCTGTTCACTTTTCTTAACGTCTATTAAATTGAAAATCAGCTTTGAAAGCAAACGCAATGTTTCTAACGAACAAAAATAGACGCGAAGACATGAATAAAATAACATTTCGATTCGCTAAACTTGTAAATGCAGAATGTAAGTTTAATTCCAGAGGATGTAACGATTTAACGATTTTTTGTTCAATTGCACATCCATTTTCACGTCGCTAAAGAAGCGATACGCAATCACTGCGATCACTGTTTTTGTGAAGATGAACTAAACAGGCGAATATGTGAAGTATGAGCAAAACAGATGTTTTTATGTTTGATATTTCGTGCGAATAAATGTGCATCGTTTTGCTGATAGAAATGCGATTTGCTGGGATTCATTGAACGAAAAGTGAAATGCAAAACGTCTGAGAATTCACATCGAAAAGAGCAAAAGATGTGCGAACTGCGCTCGAATCGCTCACGAACGCTGTGCCCTCTGTTCTGTGTGCTCTCAACATTTGACTGCATCAATCGATTTTGTACTGCTCTTCATTCGGGTTCTAAATATTTTTTTACTTCACACTTTGCGACTAAGAAAATGTCGTTGTTTTACAAGTCGAACGCAAAACGTTATCCATGTTTTCTAGACTACAGTGTTTTCGTTGTGCAAAATATAAAAAGTGAAACTTGTAAACGCTACAATAACACAGACTTGCTTTTACACTGTAATTGATTTTCGTCATTAATTTTGTAAAAAAAGCAACTTTCAAGTGAAAGAAGCTTTCCATCGACAGTTGTTGCCCAATTACAGTTTAAAAGTGGACGCTATTTTGGCGAATTTTATATTGAATCGCAGAGATAACTGTAAATGCGAAGCAATCGAGTTAATGAAGCGAACGTTGAATTGAAGAAAACGTTTCAAATTTATTCGTTTTATCGAGATTGCATTTGAATAATAATAAAACGTGCACTCGTTACTCGATACCGGCTGATTGCCAACATTCAATGCTATGCGTGATTATCGTTCACATTGAACTCACTTTTCGGCGAAATGAATGCGTACGTCAATTAAACAGATCCATATACACAATGAATACATGTACATTCAATATTGCAAGGCGTTCTCCGGAAACTTAGTTTATTAATATTCTACTGAAAACAGGGTTAATTGAAATCGAAATTTTCATGCATTCAATTTCATTTCGAGTCTATTATTTTAATGCAACGCTTTTCCTTCGAGTGTTACACAACACACACACACACACACACACACATACACAGCATTT
>NCKV01000660.1:0-15000 GCA_003675905.2 Leptotrombidium deliense
ACAAACAGCAAAGAACGAACGGCGAATGCAACAACACAACGTTCTTAATGCTTCGTGAATTGCATTGCGTCTGGTGATCACTCATTATTAAAGCAATTAGAATATTGACGTTAATCCACAGAATTGAATAACGTTTGACTTGAATTGCAGCTGAGATGGATTAACAGAGTCAACACACTCGACGCAATTGATTCTGTTGCATAAGTCGTCAAGTGAACTCTCACAGCGAATAAACAGAGTGAAAGTGTCGCGTTTACTCTCGTCTCTTCATTTGCATATTGTTATCATTAATAGTGTCATTTTTAATTTTAATTAATTTCAAAGAATGTTGACGTTTGCAGTGGGAATATGATTCGAAACTCATTCATTTTTGAACGCTTCGCGAAATGTCGTCATTTTTCGAGATTTTTATTGTTTATTTTGAGAAGAGCTGCGAAAACAAATGACTGTGATTAATTACAGAAACGTACGCGTTTATTTGTCATTTCGAACACGTATTTAAGACATAAAACTAAGAATTCAATAATTCCGAGTTCGCAAAGCTTCGCTGTCTGCACTCAATCTTCACGATTGTCTGAACACTCGAATCATATACACACACATAACAAACGCAGCGTAACGTTTACTGCGCACATTTTTATTAATTAGAGAACGAAAAAATAATGAACTGCACTGAATTTGAATGAATGAATATTATTTACGAGAATTTCGTAATTAAAGACGCACAGTGAGCGAGAAAAACGTGCAATTAATGAATATTCAAGCAAACACTCATTTACAGCTCATTTATTCGGCACCTTTGAATAACATTATTATTATTACAATATTTGAATGAGCGCTGGCTGGCAATGAGCTGAGAAGTTGCAATTATAATTGCAACAAATCGAATAAACTTAAGAGTGATGATAATTCGTGTTTGCAAAGAAATGCACGCAATGGAATGCTTGGCGTTCATTGATCAATGATTAGTGCGTTGAAATTGGAATCTGCATTGAAAGTGAAATGAAAGCTGTTTTCTCGCATTGCAGTGTCTGCGAATTGGTGTGCAATTGAGTCGAGGCTCACATCGTTCTCATCTCATTTTTATATTGAATTTTACGCTCAAACGACGCGGTTTCAATTAAATTTTTTAGTTCACGAGTGAATTGCGTTTTAAAAACTTTTCTACTTTTTATTCGAACCTTTTTAAAAGGCGAAAAAGAAATATCTGAGAAATGCAATAGAAAAATAATTTTTGCAGGCAATACATGCATTGACGAAAAGTAATTTTTTTGATTTCATTTAAGGCTGGAAACGAGTTCTTTCACTGCGAACATTACTACTAGAAGAAGTTTGCAAGGCATCGCTTCACAATCAACATTCCTTGAGAAGAGCGAATAAAATCTTTCGTCGCTGTTTCCGTATTGTTTTTATACATAAGAATTCGCAATGTGACCGTTTTTACTTTCCGATTCGTTATTTGCAGCGAATATTACATTTGGACACCAAAGAAGACATTCAATATTCTCGTCCGATTCTCAGTGATATTGCGATATTCACAGCGATGAAAGGCGAGTGATTGCAGCCACCGTGCAACGTTTAATATACATTTCCTGCGCTGTATTCACAATTCCGGTGAAAGCGATGCGAATCGCACTTTCCTAGCATATTTATGAGTGTCCGAAATTCGTTATATTTCTGGTCGCGATCACAATAACAGAACAGAAGTGCACTTTCTGTATTAGCGAGCCTTGAAATGTGTTCGTAATCGTGCGTATACTTTATACATCACGTTTAATGTTCGCCATCCGAGCAGTAAAGTGGTCGCTGTCAGGACTGCTGTCGTCCAAGGAATAAATCTTTTCACTGCTCTTTCGAAGAGCAGGAAACGACCAAAAATCGGCTGATTAATAAAGCGAACAGCCTAGCAATAAATACGCATCCTTTGCACATACATGTATGATACAATGTATGGCTTGTACAATCGATGACCTTCCGATACACGCGAACACAAATCTAATGCTGCTTTTCGCATAAACAGTGCGCCACGACTCAATGCAACGACAACATTGTTCATCCAAATTAATCCCTGACTCTGCAAATGTATCCGCACGTCATAATCGATTCACATATTGCAAGCGATGAGCTGGCATTACAAACAATAGACATCATTCACAGCGCGTATGTCTTCGATAATAGCCACTTGAAGGCTTAACGACGAAAACGACGCATTGCATCACTGCAATCACCTGTTAACGATGTTGACGTCGAATATTGGTGATGAAATGAATTTAATGCGAGAACAGAGCCCAAAATGTGATTTTGTGATTACAGTTAACAGTTGTGTGCAGACATGGAACACATCGATGAAAGACTCGAAACGATTGGTAATCAATCGTTGACATCGACATTAAAGGACAAAAATAAAGAAGAGTGAACTAACTTTTTTGTCATCAATTCGTTTGGCGCAAAAAACAGAAACAAAATAAATGCACACAACTTTTACAGAGAAAAGCTAAGTTTGAAAAGTTTGCGAAGAGTGCAACTGTATGTAAGTGTACGATGCGTAAGTGTACTATGCTTTGTGTACACAATTGCTCCACAATTTTGTTCAAACAAACTCAATACTCACTCAAACTTTGTTAACTGCAATACAGTGTTTAATTAAAAATTTGTGCATCAAAAACAGTTTCCGCTGCGAGAACAAGAAATTGGTGCGAAAAACAGTAAAAAAAAGTTTGAAACGAAAATTAAATAAAGAACGTGACGAAAATCAATCTCTTTCAATGCAAAGCCATTGTTCAGAGCAGCTTTCTGCGAAAAGTGGACAACGTTTGCGTTCTACTCACAAAGTGTATTCAAATTCGAGACCGAATTCACTTTTCTGTTGTAATGCATAACGACAGTTAATGAAATTAGTGATCGCTGCGAGTTCTGAAATGAGAACAATCGAGAAACAGTTTGAAACCAGCAAAATTAGGACAATTATCGTAAAGGACAGTTCATCCATTAAAGGAATACTGCTGCACTTTCTTTTCATGCGTAAGTCTTCTCTTTGCGAACATTTCGATTGCAATCATTTCAGTTGTGAGTTCGCTTTCGATTTCAGAAAGCAAACCGACAAAAAATAGCGTTTACTTTTAATGGCAGTCATTGCTTGTTAAACGAAGATATAATCTGTGATTTCTGTTCAAATATTGTGTTTCGTGTGTTTGTTTGTAAAAAAAGTTAATCGTAATGAAAATTGCTGCAAGCCAATCTGAAAACGTATTCAACTCTCCGAATGTATGCAGATAACGTTTGATGCGCGAGACTTGCGTGTTTCTCCATTCATTTGCTTCCATTCCATTCCATTCCTTTTCACTAAAAACAATCTGCATTTGAAAGCGCAGCCGAAACAAAAAACGTCTCAACACAATCCATTATTAATTCAAAATTTAATGATAAATCGGCGACAAAAAGTCACTCAAAAAGCGTTATTTAACTTGTTTCCATTGGCGATGAAGTGTCGTTGACAGAAGAAGAATCTTTTTGAATTTGTTCGAACAGAACTTGCAGTTCAGGAGTAGTTTTGATGTGGTTTATGAATTCCATGACTTTCGGGTTCTTGTCTGTAACGGAACTTCAATTACTCACGCGAAACAAAGGAAGCGAAAAAAGATCGAACCTGTGTCCGGTATGGAGAGCAGAGCGAGCAGTGCCCTCATTGCTGATCGCTTCAATTCGTCTTGTTTTTCAAACTCCTGTTTGACAGCAGTGGTCTTCACTTTATTGGCACAAGTCACTTTCAAAGGCTCAACGAGTCGTTCGAGTCCTTAAAAACAAATTTCTTTTCAGTTCGGAAATCAAGTGCACATTACTTACGATTGAGAACAGCGGATGGACATAAGTGCGACAATCTGACCAACATTAAGTATGTCAACATTTTTACGTCGTAATGATCGCGAAGTCCGTCTTCGACGTGATTTAAGAATTCGAATATATCAATTCTGTCCAAACATGAATCTAACAACGTATACATGCACTCAAATGCAGCTTTTCTAATATCAAGTCCGTCGTCGACAGTGTGCTTGAAAGGACCCATTTCGACCTCACGAATCAACTCCTCCTGTAATGCAAAACATTAATAACCAAACATCTGTGTGTCAAAGTAATAAAAACATACCCTAACTTTGGTTTCATTGTACAGTTGAGGCAATATATTATCGAGCAAATCTCTGATCAATGAGGGCTTGTTGTGAGCTGCAGAGTTGAAGGCAACGAGTGCTACTCGACGTACATTCATGTCCTCGTCTTGCAGAGTGTGAAGGAAATCTCCAATGCAGTTCCGCAACAACGGATCGATAGCTTGTGGCTGGTCTGAAATTGTGAATTTCATCGCTGTGACGACTGTGCTGCGAGCCAAAGGTGACTCGTGGCGTAAAAATGTCTGCAATCTCGGTAAAAGTAACTGAGGATTCATTAATGTAAGCTTTCCTAGACATTCCGCAACCACATTCCGTGTTCCTTCCTCAGGACACTCGCAGTGGTTAAGAAGCAAATTCCAAATGGAATCAAGATGAGGCTCAAGAGCTTGAATCATAGCCGGATTTATCGATTGACAGCTAATTATCTCCTTCAGCGAATGCAATAATAAATATTGACGTTTGTCTCGCGTTCCGATTTGTCGTAAAACAAACGGTAAATACTCTTTCAGATTACCCACGCTTATGCTTCCCAAAGCAAACGACGCAGCAGATTTAACTTCTTCGCTAGAAGACAAAAACGATTCGATTATTAAATCTTTCAGCATTGGGATCGATGTGAGATCCATATTTTTTCCGATTTCTCCAACTGTTAATAAAGCGAAAATGTGGACAATATAGGAACCAGGTTCCTTTTCCACATCAGTTTGCAATGCAACCTGAATGTCGTGCACGTAACGCTGAACTGTATTTAAACTCTGTTTTTTATCCAACGTCGCAATTGCAGCCACACATTTAGCGATTGAATGATACGCTTGTTTATGGAGTTGTGGGCCAATTGCCTGATGTTTCGAAGATTTGCTGATTGTCACAGGCAGAGTTAAATGTCTAAGAAGTTCTTCATAAGGAAGACCAGGAAAGTTGCTTTTCACTAAAGCTTGTAAAAACTCTAAAACTGAGTTAAGCGCGACTCCTTGTAGCAGTGGCGAACGAATTAAAACCAGAGTTTCGGGTAATATTTGTTGCGGTATTATCGGCAGGAACGCTTTGTGTGAACGCGTCAGAGATGTCAACAAAGATAACGTCAGTTGAGAGATGTGTAAATCGCTTTCATTAATTAATGGCGGAACTTCAATGAGGATGATGGATATTGCATCCACCGTCAGATGTTCGCCGTAATTCTTAACCAATGTGTCTAATAAGTCAAGAGTACTTAATTTCAGCGTTCGCTGATTCTTCCGTAAAAAGGAAGATAAGATTGGTATGGCTTCGTTAAGAAACGGTCGTAATTCTATTTTGAACTGAGATCTGCAAAACAAAAAACATAATTCAATCGTACAATATAAAACAATGAAAGTGTACCCCGCAATTTTAGTCAAAGCTTTAACACAGGTTAATCTCGTTATTTCGTTTCTCAACCGTTCGACCATCAATGGAAGTGTGACTTCGACTTCTTTAGTCATACGATCTCCAAATGTGCTGATTATTTGACCCATGCAAGTGATAGCTCTGTCTTTAACTTCTTGATCAATGTCTGAGGCTTTCAGTTTAGCGAAAGTACAGTTGTAAATCATCGGAACGTAAGTATCGTATTTGAAATTAGACAGCGTATCGACTGGTCTGATGACTCTAACCATCTGTGTTAACACCAAAAGTGCCTCGGACGATATTTTGTAAAACGAGTCTTCAACTGCAATGATCACAACTGGCAACAATACTTGAATGTGAGGGTGAAATATCTCAGGCGGGTGTTTCTTCAACAATGAGTTTAAGAAAGTCAAAGCATCGATTTTCATGTTTGAGCTCGAATTCTTGTCTCTGTGAGAAAAAAAGGCATTTGTTTTTTTTAACATCTAATAAATGTGAAACTATTACCCCAATGAGTATAAGATTCCTGGAATCAAGCTTTCTGAATGCTCTTTTAGACAACCAGGCAGCACATTTAATATTTCGTTCAGAAGACCGAAACTTCCTTGTCGAGTTTTTATACTCTTCTCTCTCAGTTGTTTATGTAAAGCTTTCACAATATTAGGAACTTGAGCTTCGAGCAAACCAACCGGATTCCACCCATCTTCAGTATCGCTTGCACTGGGACGCGTTTGTTTCAACAAAGCGACATAAGCATGAAATATGTCGACTTTTACGTTTTCCTCCCTCTCTTTGAACCTCTGTATTAAAGTTGGAGAGACGGTTTTATAAAACTCTACAACCATGTCGTGTCGAGTCGAAATCACAGCTTCTAAACATTTAGCGGCAGCACGTCTAACTTTCCAACTCATATCATCATCATCGCTGTACTCTTCGTTACTTTCGCTGGTGTCACTGTCATCCATTTCCATTTCTTCTATCGACGCGTCATCATAGTTATAGTTCGGGTCATAAGAAAGGTACTGAAGACACGTCTTGTTGATAGTCGAAACATGAGGAGTTATTTCTTTCGGACACCGTCGTACAAATGCCTCAAATGCTTGGATACAGTACTCTTTCAATTCGTCATCTTCATATATACTAAATTGCATTATCATAGGTACTACTTTTTCCAAATGCTTCCCAAATCTATGACCAGCTTGACGGGTAATCCCAGAAACACATTGAATATAAGTTCGCACAACGGAAACATTCGAATTCTTCAGCTTTTGGTTCTCAGTTAACTTCTCAAGAAGCATATCAATTATTTTCGTAAACAAACTTTGACTGCAACTCATAACCAAGTAACTGATTGCAGTAATTGACCGCTTTCGAACAGCTAATCGCGTACTCGACAACTGCGGTATTAAAACTTCTTGAATTGTTGGATGAAACGAGACCAATAGATTTCCAAATCGGTTTAATAGATCAGACAGTATGTCCAATGCTTCTAATTGAATGTTGACATCTTTTTGTGTTTGCATTGATATGGTATTTGTCAATTTTCCAGTGATTTTCTTGCTTATATTCGCCGAAATGCCAGGCGATGACTGGGGCAATTCTGAGATGACAGTTTTTAACGCAATGCTGGAAATATCGCGCAGTTGTTCCTTTTCCGAAACCATGTTATTGCAGAGAGTTTCAACGATTGTCTCAACTTGCCCTTCTTTCACCTTATTTACTAAAGGCCCGAGACTACACAGAAATGAAATAAATGTTTCAATAACATCTATTTCGCAACACATACCATTTAACAGCTAAATTCTGTACTTCTCCATTTTTGTCTTCTAAAAGTTTGAGCAACATTCGTACAATTTTCTTCTCTCCGTCATCGTCTAATTTCAACGATTCTTTTTGCAATTCGGCCATTAAATCGTTTGTAGCCATAAATCTGAAATCTTTATCGGTTGATGTCATCTTTTCTAATAAATTCGATATTTGAAACGAAACTGTCGCCATTTCTGTCTGTTGAAAGAATGCACACGAATATTATAAATAACGAAGAACAGCGAACAAACAGTTCGCAAATAACCGCTTTCGACGCCGGTTTCGTATTGTAAAGAGCGTTTCGCTGCAGGAGTCTTAAAGGGACCGTTTGCTTACTGCGCTCACAGTACCTTATATTCTTCAGCATCCGAATCCGATTCAGAATCTGGCATTTTTCCGCTGATTTCTTCTTTGCTCCTTCAAATTTTCACTTCAAATTGCAGAATAAGTGCCTCGATTTTTTCGAAAATTCGGATTATTGGGCCATTGTTGATGAAAAGTTGACTCATTGTTTGAAATAGGATGAATATAACTGCACAAAACTGCGGAACTTAATCATTTTCTTTAACTTGATTCATCGATAAATAAATGTAACCTTTACAATGAATTCATCAAATGTTCCCAAAAAGGTGATTGAACGTAAGTGATTCAATAGAATAAGTTTACAATTTATGTTATATTTTTAAAGTGAAAAAGCAAATAAAGTGAATAATGAATGAAATGTGCGGTTTTGCCATTAAAAACAAAAGTAGGAACGTTTCGATGAAGTGAAGAGCACCGTTTTCTCGTAATTTAATTGAACAGTTGTGTTCCCAAAGGTAAATGTTAAGCATTCATTTAATTGAATGTGTTAAAACAATGACCAAATAATTTTGAAGTTGAGAGTAAATTTGACGTCGGAATTAAAGAGTGAAACGGAGTGCACGAAATATTCCACAAGTTTTGATGTATTCGCATGTGAATGCTGAAATAACAGTTGTGAGCTGTGAATAGCAAACATTTTTGAAGCATTCATTTCGTCGAATGTTTGCATCTTCTTTTCTTTTTGCATAAAAGTTGACGCAAATCACGGATGAACAGAGGAAGAGTTGAGTCGAACTACTCAGAGATGCGATTCTATAAAAATGAGCGCTGCTCTCTTCGCTGAAAAAGAAACGAAGAAAAATGCTTTCAAAAGGATCGAGTTTATCTGCAAAAATATAGAAGAAGTGAAGTTTCAAAAATGAAGTGAAGCTTGAAAATTAGTCGAATCAAGAGAAGAGTTGTTCGAATGGCGATGAGTTGTGAAAATTAAGTCGAAATTCAGTGAAGATAAGTGTATAATTTAAACATTACTGACAGTTAATAACAGTTGTAATGAATTTATCGAATCGGAACATTCGTCGCGAGTTTCGCTCACAATTGATCGTCAGTTAACAAAGAAATATATTCGAACGAAAGGGTTTTTGTTGGGAAAAGCGGTGTTTCTCTGTAATCGCAATGCGAGAACAGAAAATACAACAGAATATTTTCTTTATTCCAACTTTTGCAGTGAAATGTAATTGCAAAAAAAGTTTGCCTCAGTTTTACAATGAAAAAGAAATTGCGCCGAAATCTCGACTCAATTACACGAGCAATACTCAAACCTGTAACTTTCGGAGATTTCTTATATTTTTCTTTTTTCCTCCATAACTTAAGTTCACGACTTTTTGCAAATCTTGCTTCATTATCTTTCCTGTGCTGTACAAGACATCAAAAAAGTGTCTTTGAATAAACGCGGTGTTCATTAAATGCAGACGACATCGCTGTTCAAATTTAATCGGAGCTCGTTTGATTGTCAAGAAATGAGGTGAGTGACGACAGTACAGACACAGTTATGGATCACACATTTAGTTGCCGACAAACACTAATTTGCACTTTTAATGTTGTTTTATTGTCTGCTGTGTGTTGTTGTGTTCTCTGTTTAATGTCTTCTTTATTCGCGACACAAGCAAACAATTCTCAGAAGAGTGCAATAAGTGCGACGACAATATTCCAGCGAACAAAAGGCTGCGAGAAACTTTTGTCTAATTTTTGCTTTCATTGCTTGAATTCGAGAAACAAAACTCGTTAAAAAGTAAAATTAAGAGTGAATGTTTGCAAAACAACGCGTTTTTCATTTTGTGAATGCATGTGAAAGTGATGGCATGCATTCGCTGAACGATGCCTGTGTTTTCATTGTAAACGATGCTGAAGAACAGAGCACTCAACATTGAATGGCGACACTCATTGAAATATCTTGGATTGAAATCGAGTGACACAAATTATAAATGTTGTCGATTACTGTCACTTTCATTTGCTGGTCGTTTATCAACGCGACGCATTAATGTTTATTGAACACATTAATTATAATTTGAATTTGAAGCCGATTTTCAAGTGAATTGTGCAATTATTGTCAAGGAAAGGGAACACTTATTAATTTATTCTTCGTTGTAATGTTCGTAATGTTTCATTGGTTATTTTGACGAATCGAATTGACGAGACGGTCTTTGTCATGTGATGAAATATTTCGTGGTATGTACAAAGAAAGCCTTGCAATGGAAATGAAAAGTGAATGTGTTTTAAGTAAACGTTTCATTAATACAAAAATTGGTGAAATTGAAGTCATTGGTTGTGCAACTGGTTTGCATGCAGTTAATTTGTCATCAGTGAATAAGAGACAACGTTGTGATTCATGTGACAATGTGAATTCATTGAATGAAAGCATCCATTGGTTGCAATTATATTTCGACGATTGTAGCGAAGAAATTAAAGATTTGATGGTACCTAAAATATGTGAATCGGGTCGAAGTTCGGTTTACTTGAATATTTGGAAAGAATTATCGAAAACGGAAATTGGTGAAACTTTAAGTTATTCAGATTTATCTGAACGAGTGTTTGGACATCGAAACGCTTCTCGAGTTGTTGGAACGGCAATGCGACGAAATCCGTGTCCAATAATTATTCCTTGTCATCGAGTAATCAAAGCAAATGGTGAACTGGGAAATTATTCATGTGGAAATGATATTAAAGCTTACCTGATTAATTACGAAAAAGTTCACTCAACATTAAAAGGAGACAATCATTGAATTATCGAGGAATGTAATTGCAATTTTTGCCGAGAATCGCATTGTTCGCATTCACGTCGACTAGTTTTCTCGGAATTGAACGATTAATTTGAATGCAACCACAATTCGAATTCACTTAACACAATAAACTTATTTATTTGCGACGAAATTGCGCAAAAAAACTGTTGAAGCATTGATAATTAGTTTGTTCGTCTTTCCTCAAAAATGCAATAAAAGTAAAGCGAAAAGGAGAGAAACGAAGAATTGTAGTTATTGTGAGTCTCTCACAAGTATCGCCAATAAAAGATGTGTTTCTTGTGCATGTTGTCTGTGTGTTGCATTCGCTTATCGAATATCGCTGCAAATGAGAACGTTCGACGCTTTTTTATTTGACACTTTGAGATTAGCAGTAAAATAAAGGTTGACTACTCTGTGTATGATAAATTCGGTTAATTATTTGCTTGCGATCAGTTAAAAAACAGAGGAAACATTGTTATTCGCTGACCGAACAATAAAAAAGAAGTACTTAACTACATTTATGTATTAATAGTGTTGCAGTGCAATATTCGTTGAGCTATAAATCGAAGCGAAACACAATGCTTGTGCACTTTCGCAAACAGAACATTTTATGTAACTAAACTCTCGATCAAATCTTTTACTACATGTCTTTCGAAAAGTTATGTATTTGCCAGCAACATTTCATTCATTCGCTTTATATTCAATTTGCAGTAATTTTCATTTTGCAGAAAACGAAAAACATTCGTTCACTTTCATACAGTTTATGTTGAACAACGTTTTTTGTTTTCTGCTTCTATAATAAATGAGTTTTAATCAAAGCAATTATAATTGAAATCAGTGAACTGCAGTGAAATGTAATTTCGGTACAAATTGCTTCTCGTTTGTGTATAACACGAAAGGAAACACAGCGAAGCAATCATTTATGGCTTTCTTGTGTGCTTGGTTGCAAACTGCTGTTTATTATGAAAATAAGTGAGTTTAATGCAAACTGCAGAACAGTTTAAAACGATCGCAAAACAAAGAATCGATTATTAATTGCGATTAATTATCGTTGAAACAACAAATTCGCTGTCACAAGAATTTTGTTGTTTGTGAAACGCATGAATACTGAGCGTTTGAAGCAATTGATTGATATTCGCAACAGTTAAGACTTCCATTTCAAAGAGGACACATTTAAGCTCGAATGTCTCTGTAAAAGTTATTACGATTCTTTAAATTAAGTAAGATTTATTGTTGAGGATTTCTAAACTATTCTTAAATATTTTCCGAAATAAACAGAGTACACTGTATACACTTTTGTTCACCGCTGCACTGTTCGTCTAATATTACAGACAATAAATCGTTGCGTTTTGCGAATCGATATTTATTTTCGAGGCTCGCTAACTTTTCGTTACCGAAGATTCTTTTCAATAAACTTCTCGTGAAATACGAGTAGCAAACCGTTTTTTAACAAAAAATTTGATATCGTTTCAAAAATATAATATAAAGTGTTTTGTGTGTGAAACGAATTCGAAATACACTGTTTCGCAGAGACAATTTTCAGGATTTATAACTTCGTAACACAATATATGAGATCAACTTTTGCGAATACATCGCAACGTTGAATGTTTAAATTTTTGTTCATTCACATTTTTTCCTCTGTTTACTTTTTGTTTGCTTTTAATTTCGACGCAAAAATAAATAATCTTCGCAAAACAAACGCAAATAGTTAATCATTTGACATTTTAGAAAATTAAATGTTATAAATTTAATTAAATTTTGTTTCTCTTGCTTTCAAAAGCGAAACAACAAAAGAAGCGAACGTTTTTTGCGATAAATTGTTCGACTCGATGCGAATGGAAACAATAAAAAGTTCTTCGTGCGTCGATTGTAGCAATTCTTAAAATTTGATTGACCAGCAAATCGTCGTCGCGTACAGTAAATAATTTCGTTTGTTTTTTATGTTTGCTAACTGAAAACAGCGGCCAACGATCGAGCACACAATGAGCGCAGCAAATCGTATTATATTTCACACTACATTTTGCAAAAAGTCAATTTCGGGTTAAATTCGGTAATAATTTTCATTAAATTAAAGCTGTACTTTTCGAAAAGCAATCATCGCAGCGATTATATAACGAAGTGATGGCAAAATGGACGCACATTACAGCAAATAGTTGATTCGAAATGGCACTGAATTATTGTGTAACGTTATTCAATTTAGTTGCATCCATTTTGCGCGAAATGTTTGCAGAGCTGTTGTTGTTTAAAGGAGATTCTAAAATTTGCGCAACGAAAAATGTGTGTGCATTCAAAGTACTTTTCTTTTGCATCGTTTACCGAATTTTGCGTATTATTATTTTTTGCGAAACTATATTTTATTAAATTTTACGTAACAAAAAACAATTCATTTCAAATCCAAGCGCAACATTTTGCGCTGCAACTTGCAATGGAAAACGGTTGCAACTGTTTGCTCGCAATGAGTTCGCATAAAAGTAAAGCACACACTTTGAACACACTTTTCTTGTTTCATTTCAGCGATTTCAAAAATTTTGGTTCAATTATTTTTACAGTTTACATTAAACGTGTCACGAAATGTTTCACTTCTAAAATATTGTTCGAAAAGCGAAATATTGCATAATAAGTGTGCACGTAATGCGTGATTTATGTGCTTTATTATATTTAATGAAGTATCGCAAATATTTTTTCAACGCAAAACCCAAATTTGCATCGAAAATTTTTCATTTACGAAAAAAGCTTGTTGGCGAACAAAAAGAGTGCGTTTTCGAAAATTTATTCATCGAAACAAAAGCAAGCAAAACGAGCGAACGAATTCGAGTGATTGCAGTGATATATACACTAAACCACACGTTTCTCATCATTTAAATCGTTTCTCATTTTGTTCGCTGTGATTTATGAAATATAATAATAAACGAAACGTTTAACGATTTCGTGATTAATATTTAAAGAGAAATGTAAGCAAATAAAGTTGCGCTTTTAAAGAGTGTACGTGTATTCGTTGTGCGATTGCGATGTTCACAAATGTGTTCAAATTCTTCTTCTCAACTCTCAGACTGTTCACAGACGAGTTAATGATTACAGCGAACATCGGTTCTCACTCATTGAAACAGTGAACACGAATAATGTTTCAGTTTTTCAGTCGTTCTAACATTGACAACGTTTTACATTTTAAAGTGTCTTCGAATGCATTGAACGGTTCGTGTTTCGATTTTCTTTTAAATTGAAAACATTAATAAAGTGACAGCAATAGCGACATTGAACATTGGACCAGCAAAAGGTTCACATTTAAACAGCGTTAAGGACATTGCACGCAATGCTATGCATTTACGTCGAAACATCTGAACAAACATTATTCAAAGTGAACAAAAAACGTGTATCATTTTCGATGCACTAAAAGCGAACATTTAAATGCCATTTTTATTTTTCTGTTCACAAAATTTACTTTAATTTATAGAGTTTGAACATGAGTTTGCAGCACTGATATTTCACTTCTTTGCTTCACACTTTAAAATTGTTCGCACTTTGACCGTTAAAAAATGACATTTTTTGTAGTGAACCATTAAGCAATTGAATGATCGTAAAAAGCAAAATGCATCCAGAATTGTTATTGCTTCTTCTTCATCCCTTGACGTGAATTCATGTCATATTTTGCTTGAAATATAGTGAAATATCGTAAAATTTCAGAACGCACAGAGCGCACATGTAATAATTATGTTTTAATTCTATATATCACTGGAGACAAATAACGCAGTTGCAACCATTCTCTTCGCTGTCTATCAGCGAATTGCACGCAAAATTTGTTTTTTATAGAAACTCGCAGTCAGTGATTATAACTGAAAATGAAACGTTGCATCCATCCAAATCTGAGTGACTGCAATAAATCAATTAAAGTGAAGTTGAACGAACATCGAACAGCAATATAATGTTTGCTAATATTTCACAGAACGTTCAATGTTCGACATTCAACGTTAATAAATGAGCGATGTTTTGCATTTTATTAGCCATCAGTGCATTAAAAGCAATTGCAATGTTGTTGTACACGATATGTACAATGTTCAAGAATCAAGTTGTGTGAAACGCAAATGAAAAACAAACGTGACTGACTTACTCTTTGCAAATAAGTTATTAAAGAAAATGCAATTTGTGTGTTCACAATTGCAGTTGTCTGCGAAACACAAGAAATATGTTAACGCAATAATTCTAAAGTAATCGCCGAAAGTGGTATTTTATTTATTTATTTCAATTTCGCGAATAAAGTTAGTTATTCGATTGTCTTTGAAAAAAGTGGCTCACGTGTTTGATGTCTGTGTTCGCCGAGCATTCATTCATTGTTTGCGAATAAAGTGGGCAAAAGGATAGCATTTGCAGTGAATTGAATTAGGTTGCATTTAAGTTGCTCGTATTCTCAAAGGAAACACCGTCATTAGTTAACCTTTTGTCGCACGTAAACAAAAGCGATTGTTTACCGAACTTCTAATTCTCGTTATTCTCATTAAAGTTCTATTATCGAAAACTTAAAGCGTTTCGTAAACGGATTATTTACTAGTGAAGCTTTGACTTGCAGTCGCATTTCAAACACGTAC
>NCKV01000661.1:0-14970 GCA_003675905.2 Leptotrombidium deliense
TCGACGGAAATTTTAATGTTTATCTTTTCAGGATGTTTGCAGCTTTCAAGATATTTTTGCTTTTCTTTTCTTTTCATTTCTTTCTTGTTTCTTCATTGACTTTAAAATTTGCAAAACTTTCTTCTTTTTACTCAATATCCTTCCTTTTTTCTATGTTATAATTAAATTCATCCGTTTTCAAAACTTAACCAAACTTTAAATAGTCTCATTTTAAATGAATACAAACGTTTCGCTTGTACAGTAATTATCGACGTCACGTTACACATTAGTACATAAATTATAGTCTAATAAATATAATTAATACACATTAATTTGAAAATGTTTGTCCAGCAAAACATCATTCACATAAATTGTCGTCCACTGTACAATGTTCATTTCTGTGTGCCATTCGACGAACAATAAAAATGAAAAATTATCTTTCTATTAACTATATTTGAAAAAGTCGAGTGAAAAAAGTGTAATCAATCACGAATGCTGAAGTTTCGCATAATTCAGTCATTCATAACAAATTGTGAGCTCTTGGTCCACGATTACAGTTCGCAATCGTTTTGTGACACCAAAACGGGGCACAAAGAAGCAAACACATTAACTGACGATAAATATGATTTTAACAGAAGAACGAAGCAGACAATGAAGAAGAATAAGAGAATAAGTTAATGAACAAAGGACAATTTATTCTATTGCGAAACGAGACGGGCACACAGAGAGAGTAATATTTACTTTTTTCATCGCCGCTCATCTCGGGATTCTGGTTGCACAAGGCAATCGAATGAAGATTCCGTTCATTGTATGTCTCAGTTAATCCTTTGTTGAGCTCAGCGTTTTGCGATTACTTTCTTCGCTTATTGCTGAATCCTTACAACAATAATGTCGTCGAACGAAGCAACGAACGACGATTACTGTTTGTTGCGTTTCGTTGCATTCACTAACAAACCATTGCAGAAAAGTAAACAACGAGAGCAGCAAAATAATTATTCGACATATCGACGTATTATGTTTGTTATCTCTTTTTATTGTTGCCGATGCTATTATTTGCCGTAAAATTAGGAAACAGTTGAAATAAAACGTGCAACCAAATAATTACATTCAGAGATGTGTTTGTTTGCCGTTGAGAGTGCAAGAGAGAAAAATTATTTGAACGACAATTGCTTGCGCGTATAATGTACATGTTTCATTGCGAGAGTAAGTATTTAATTAAATGTTGCGGTCAACGTTTACGTACAGCCATTCGCCATTTAAACTTAATCTTAACTAATTTGTTGGTCAACGTTTAACTAAGCAATGATATGTTTAACGCAATGATTACACAACGATTCTATTTACTCAATGTGTTATTGTTAGATGCTACTTTGCGAACATATCACTTTGCGACATCGTTGTGCAATATATCACTTCGATTGAGGTTTTAATTATTTGCCAAATGTCACTTTCACTGAAATACAGTTTAATTAATTTCGTGATTTCAGGGAAAATTGAAATCGTGTTTTTGTTGATAAACAAAAAATTTTGCTCTCAAATGCAATGAGAATTTGATTGCATTCAATCAGTTTTGTTTTCGATAAATTATAAATCAAATTTCTCGGAATTGTGCATACACTGTAATTTCGTGACAATAAAATTGAAATATTTCTGGTTTTAATGAACTAAACGATACTAAATAGGAATGCTAAAAATGAGAAAACATTCGTTAATTATTCATTTGTTTTTGGCGACACGATGGCATTAAAATTAAACTGTAACGAAAACGAAATACAATAAAAAGCAAAATGAATAATTACAGTAATTAAAAAAGGTTCGTTTCGCAAACTGCAATCTCTAAGCAAAACAAAAAAAAGCACAACAAAATGAAACTTAACGCTTGATTGCGAGTAATGTATGTTTTCATAAATAATGAGTGATCAACTGCCGAACCGCGGAGGTCACAATAAACTTTTCACGTTTCCATGGAAACAGTGTTTGAATGAAAATCATTGATGAAGTTTTAATTGATGATACTTTTTTAATCTGCAAGTGGTTGCGATTAAAAGCTTAGTGCAGAATATCAATACTATTGTAATTAGCTTTTGTAATGTACCTTCATTTGCATTGTTAACAATTTTTATTGTAAATTAATATTCAAAAGTATAACAAACAATTTTCAACACATTTCAAATGTTTGAAAACATATTTCATTTCAAAAATTTATACAATTTTGCAAACAATGCTAATTTTGATACATCACTTGCAAACATTTGCAATAAAATTTTTAATTTAGTAATTAAAACAAAATCATTGAACGAGAAAAGCAACAAATGTTTGCAATTGCTGAAATTGCAAATACACGTCTGAATGATTTTGAAAATGAAAATTTTTCGATGCACTTTTTAATTTCTCATTTTGCTCAGCGAAACGACAAAATCAATTATAATTGCGTAACACAGTATTGAGAGATGAACAGAAGTGAACTTTTTTATTTATATTAATATTCATAACGGAAAAGAATAAACTCGATTATCCGTTGCATTGAATTTCGTTACGTAATGAATATTAATATGAACTGATATTCAAAAAATTCACTTTTTTCATTCACTGTTCGATATTAATTTATGAATATCGATTATTTATGCGATAAAACGCGAATCGAAAATGTTTTCATTTCGAATTGCGTAATTTCGGTGATTAATAATGAATCGAAATCATTAATAACTGAAGTGTTCGAAATGGAAAAGTCGAGTTTGAAGCGAAATGAAAATGTATGTCGAATGATGAAATATTTATGGCTGACTTTTCGTTAATAAAACTCTTAATGTGTGCAATTGCACATTGGTAAGATGTAATGAAATGTGTGCCTGTAATGCGAACGTAAATTTACGCTTTGAAATAATAATTTACGGTCGTCGATTTGCGACATGTTTGTTACATTCGTTCACCGACCGAAATTCAGTGCACGAATTCGGAATTGATGCGATTTCGAAGTCAGATTGGAAACAGCCACACCCTTAACAATCAATCCATTTGCAATGGCACACACACACACAAACACACACACGATTGATACAAATGAATGAGCACTTTTTTCGAGTGCGATTGCATCTCTTTCGAATGCATTGTTTCGACACAAACGATTCACGCAATTTAAGCATCACATTAATGAGCATCTTTTGCATCCATGCATTGCTCTAATTCAACTAAAACTTTTGATTTTTGGACAACACTGTCGGTCATTTACTAGTTAAGATAAGAATCACTTTCAACATTAATGTCAATGGGAAAAATGACGTGGATTAATGTCCAATGCTGTAATCCAGTTAAGCACATCTCCATCACTGATCAAAGGAGGAAGCAATGAGTTTTGTGGTTTTTTTATATAAAAAACAGTTTTGGGCAAAAAATTGTAAATACGCATTATCATTTTTCAATGAAGATAATCGGTCATTATTTTGCCTGAACTGTATATTTGCTGCAAATTTACTTATTGATTTATGTCATACTCATGACAGTATATCATCGTTGTTTGCATTATTTATCCAAATGATGATACAATATGAAGAGCAAAATATGACGAAATTATATTTGACGCAAAATGAGGACAAACATTTTATTCTTATTATTTATTAAAGCTACTTTTTATTACTCTTTTACTTTTGTTTCATTAAGTAAGATTTGCAATGATGGACCAATATGCTATGCGATGTATTAAACATGATTGCATTTTGCGACTTAAACGACTTGGAATCAATCTTCGATCACACAAATATTTCTTAATAATAATAGTAATGATAGCATTTCGCACACAAGCGATTTGAAAAGCGAAAGTCGAACGTATTAGTTTATGAAAAATGAGCGAGACGAGAAATTTTTTCGGGTCACGAAAAAAGTTTCGAGTTGAAACGCGAGAAAAAAATGATTGCGAATGATAGATTAAAGTTGAAAACGAAAAATGATGCGAACGCTTATCTTGCAACGCATGTAATGCATTATCAAAATTTGTGTTCCTTCTTTTTAAAATATATACGATAAATTTTATGTTTGATGCGTGAACAGTAACATACTCACTTTTACACACATCTCGTATTTCGCATCCACAGCGTGAAAAGCAGCTCGGCAAAATTATATTTCAACAGCACATCGCTGAAGCACAATGTTGCTTGAAAAACGGTTATTTGTTGAATGATAAATAAGCGTTGCAATTGAAAGTTAATGTTGCGATTCGAAATCGAAGCCGAATTCTCATCTTTCGCAGCCATTTGTCAAACAACAAAAAAGAAAATTTGCACTTTCACTGCAAAAAGTACGGAAACATTTTGATCAACATCAACATCACTTTTTGATCAATGAGCGATTGTGTAATTTTGCTTGCTTGTTATATTTTCACATTGAACATATTCTGCAAGAATGAAACATGAAATTTGAGATGATAAGAGATGGAAAAGATGTTCACGTTGAAGGTTAAGTGTGCATACAAAAATGCACGCACAATGTAAAGTAGTTAGATAATGATCTAAATTGAAACGTTATTGAGCAATATTTTTGAAACAAGTATTTCTTACTTATTATTGTTATTGTTTCATATTTTGATTTATATTTCATCGAAATTCGTGTTGAAAATTGAATACAAACATGAAATATGAAATTATGAATATTAATAACTGCAATATTTTACGAGCTATGAATTAATGACTGTTAAGAACGGATCTGTTTCTCGTTTTCCGAATATAATAAAAAGTAATGATTGCTTTCAATGTTTTCATTCGAAACATTTAGACAAAATTAATGCCTTCTTTTTCCGTAGCGAAAGTAATCATTAAAAAACGTTTGTATGTTAAAGTTATTACGACTTTTATTACTCAATAAAATAGGAATAAAATATTTTCTCAATATTTTAAATGCATTCAAAATCGAAATTTAAATAAAAGCGATTTGAAAATTTTTCCAATAAATAAATTTTTTTTTAAAATTTAGGTAATATTAAGACGTGTACAGTAACAGACAAAATGTTGTTTCTAATTGCATAAGTTATCAATGAGGGTAAACTGGTTTCGACTGGTAATCGACATTTTGTCTAAAATTCTTATTATGTACAACTGTATTGATCGAATTTCAATTATGTGAAATATTGAAATTTCGCACTTTTCAATTCATTTTCTATGGCAACATAAAAGGATATATTTTAACATAATAACAATAATATGATTTATATTTAAATGTTAATCGCATTTTCAGTTTACATACGTGAAATTATAAATGCACGAGAAAATAAATACAATTTCTATTAATATCGAAGCAGTAGGCGGAAAACAAATGTTTTATATTTCAAAAATGTAATCAATATAATGCAATGCAATACACGTGAAATGGAACACTTTATTCAAGGTACACATTTTGAAAAAACAGAGAATAAAATTTACCAGTAAGTCAATATTCATACAATGCGATGCACTGTTTTTAGCATAACTTTTATTCCGAAATTGTAAATATGAAAATAATAAAAGAACTTAAATTCTTTTTCTTCTTTCCATTTTCGGAGAAATCTTTTAATCTTCGAAAACATTCGTCGAAATAAAAAATAAAATTTTTCGTGCAAACATTTCGAGTGAATCGTTTACCAAAAAGTTTTAGATTTTAAAAGGAATTAGATGAAATAATGACAATTATTTAATGTTTTTTGTTTTATGACTCAAGTACTCAGTATTTGTTTTAAAAGCAAACATTTTTTATTTACTTTGAAAATACAAGTACTAAATGTATAATATTAAATTCAATTTCTAAGCATTAGAACATATGAACAAAAAAGTAATTCACAAAACTAAACTTTATTCCTAATCCATTAAAATGTTCTTGTCAATATGAAAAATCCTAACTTCAATTTCGGTTTTTTTCAAAAGCGCTTTTCAAATTTTGTTTCTCATTATAAACAAAATTTCGAGATTGAAAAATAGAAAATGAATACCTATGTAAATATTTTATTTGTATAACATTTCAATCATTTTCGAAATAAAGAAAGGACTAAAGATTGAAAATTTGAATTTTGTTCTCTCATGATTACTGCGATGAAGAAATGGTTTCACTAAACATTCAAATTCTAATTCTAATTCGAAAATTCAAGTCAAATTACATTCATTCAATTTGAATTTACTGGAAACTGCAGTAAGTATTATTGTCACAACTGTGCATTAAAAACCAGTGTAATGATTAGTTCTTGTTAATCATCTTTAATTCCCAAAAAATCAAAATAATCATTTGTTTACATTTCTTTTCATCGCACAAAAGAATTCATGCAAAACATTGCAACAAAACATGTAGTATTTTTAGACATGAATACAAAATGTGTTCATTCTGAAAGTTTTCCAAGAAAAAAGAGAAATAAACATTTCTTATCAGTTCTTTGAATTACATTGTTCGCAAATAATAAATGATTTGAGTAAAATTTCCGTCATATTTCTAAGAACACTGGAAACGGTCAATGAAATATGTGCTCGAATATCGATTGTGTATATCAAGACACACACAGTCTGAGTCTATGTGTGCTGCAACTGCAATGAACTTTGTTTGTTTCTAAGAATTTTTGACGAAGAAACAGAAAGATTTTAGTCTCCATTTCAATGCACTTAAATGTGAAACTAATTTTTGTAAAAAAGTTTCGCTTTGAAAGAAGCAAAACTTTTTGAAAAGTGGAACCGAACCGAAAATTAACTTTTAATCGTAAATCATCGTCGACAATATGAATAAAAGATGCGAACGCATTCTGCTCATTTCCTTAAAGGATTATTTGCCACATTTTCGCGATTCGTTGCGGATTTGTTCTCACTTTGCCAAAATGCGATGCTTCGCATCTGCTGTCTCCGCATCGAAACATCCGTTTCAATGAAAACATAATCGATTAAAGGCACACATTTCATATTCATACTTAAAACGTTACTTTTATGACATTAATTATTAATATTTGGCTGTGTAATTAATTACGCACTGTATTCAGTGATTAAATATTCACTAGCTCAAGTTCCGGCACAATATAACACTCCCATTTTGAATAAATTGAAAGTTGTTTTCTTCTTCGCTTTTGCTTCATTTTGGCGCAAAATGTGTCACATTTGCAAACGCAAGAAAAATGTCACATCGATTGCAGTTTCAATTTCATACACGAATAAATCAATGTTTTTAAATTGTTTTTTCAACTGAAATTGTGCTCTTCACTTTTGATACATTCGAAACAATGTAATTCACATCTTGTAACATTGCGAATGCAAAGTAAAAGTATTTTTTATTTTCAAACTTCACTTATTTTCGATCTCACTACGAGAAATGCGAGATATGTTGAAAATTCAAAGATGCGAATCGTAAAACATAAATATTTCATAACACAAAGAAATGACAGAATGTTAGTTGGATTCGCTTCAATTTTCAATAAGCTTTTATGCTACAGTTTTGTGTGTAACAGCAAAAAACATGGCAAAAGCAAAAATTATAATGCGAAGTTATACAGCATCACATTGTGAAACAGATTCAAGAAGTTGTCAGGATTCGAATCACTATTTCAGTTTTGAAAACAATGCACAATCTTACGTACAGTTTCGCTCACAATAATACTCCATATCTAATGCTCATCCAAATGACTTTCTATTATTCATTCAGACATGAGCAAAAAAATTTGTGAGCGAAAGTGTACTACTATCTTATACAATGCACGTTTATTGCAAAATCTTTCTATCCAAAACTGTATGAATACAAATGAAGTATTTTTAACTTTTGATTGAATGTCAAAAATGTTGAATACTTCATTGTGTTCACTGTTATTGATAGTCTAATATTTTTTGTAATTTGTTGGAAAATGACAAATAATGTTTGTGTTTGCTATTTTAAAACAAAATGAAAACATCACTTTTGTTTGTGTGTTGCTAAAGTTACAGTCATTGAAAAAACGAACAAGAAGAAGAAAAATATCATCACTTTTTACCAGATTAGAAAATATTTTTAAAACAGGCAACTTTTGATACTTAAACTCAGAACTTATCCTCTTCAAATTCTTTTCTTAACTTTAAACCTCAAGAAAAGTGTAGTTAAGAAGTATTGTGAAATAAAAAAGCTTCAAATCTGTTGTTCTTTAAATATACTTTCAGCAAATAATCATAACAGTGAAGCAAACGTCTATTTTTCTTGAAAGAAAAACTGAGATTATTTGTGTGAACGAAAATGTGTCCAAAAGATGCACATAACAACAACGACGTAGCTGGTGCACAAAAATTGATGTTTTCTTACAAATGATGTGTTCTTTGTTTTATACTCGTTTCAAATCAATTTTTTACTTCAAATTTACTCGACATATTGTAAAAAGTGACAGAAACATCGCAAATGTTCAAAATGATTTACTCTATACAGTTTATAATTCAAATGGAAATTTGTTATTTCACAAAAAGCATTAAATTTAAAACGAACAATAAATTTAATGAATGCATAAGAGAAGCAAAAAAGAAATAAAAATTTTCCAACTCAATATTTCGAAGTTTTTTATTTTCAAGCGAATGTATTTGTTTAAAATTTTCATATTTCGCAAAAATTTAACTTTTGTTTAAGTCGATGATTATTTCTATAAAAGTGTCAGACTTTATTTTCATAAAAGTATAGTTTGGGAAACGACGTTCGCATCAATTCGCATCACTTTGAAATGACGTCAATTTTGCATATTTTTTTGCCCAAAGTGTATTGCACTAAACAAAGCTTTGTTTAATTAAAAATTTCATTCATTCATTTTGCTTCATTAAAAAGAAAATATTTTTGATAAAATAGAGTATAAGTGTTGAAAATAAATAATTACTTTGAGCAACAATGAGATGAGTGATGCTTTTTATACGAAACAAATGAAAGTTCACAGAAAACAAATGAATGCAATTATTTGTGAGCATTCATTGTTCACAACAAATGCTGTTGTGATAAAAATATCACTTCGAAAGATTAATACATTGCAAAAAGGTATTATACTATATGAAATACACTATTCCAATTTATATACAGCTTGAATTGTTAATAAAGGGTCAATAAATACGTTACCAATTAAATAACGTTTCACAATCCCTTTGAAATTGAATCGATGCGTGGGACGAAATAAATCTGTGAGACAAATCCGGGCTTACATTGCATTGCTGATTGCTAATTCCACGTTTCATTTACAAGTAAACATTTATTTGATGAGGTAAACATTGTTTGGCACTAAATCCTCAACTGAAAGTAATCAATTCAATTTTCAATCTTTTATTAATTGATTGATGTCATATTGACGTAAAAAGCGTCTACTGACGTAAAAACTGATTCAGTTTTAAATAATCCGTGTTCAACGAGGCATTACAACAAGCTGAATTGAGAGCTTATTCTCGTTGTCATCGACACTTATCAATGAAAAGACTTTTCAACGAATTTGTTTGTTTGAATGAAAATTGAGAAATTTAATGAGTGTTGTTTTGTTTCACATTTCATTGTGAAACAGCAAATATTGTTAATCTTTAAATGACGAATGCACTGAAATGTGAAGAAGAGAATAATGCATGATGTAAGAGTAACATAAATCCTTGGTTATTTCACGGTTACTTTGCGTACATTATTTCAGGCGTAAAAAATATGAATCTCGGATTTCGCTTTTACGGACATTGAATTATTGAGTGCAGAATAAGAGCGACAAACATTTCCATATCTCATTGTAACATGAGATGCTGAGCACAGAAAAAAGCCAATACATTTGTGCGTCTCTTGTAATCACTTTTCATTTGATTCGACGTTAATTTTATTTCAGAGAAACAAAATGGGAAATTCAATTTTTATCACCGAAAAAAAGCAGTAACCAATAGTCACACAGCCAGTCAGTCACACACACAGCACAATCTATTATTGTTACTGTTTGCTTCGCTGTCTTCACTTTTGTTTCTCAGAAAAAAACAAAGATTTTAAATCGAAAAAGAAATTCAATTCCAAGAAAACACATCGTATCAATTTACAAAGTTCATGTTTTATCTTTTTATAACAAATGAACAGTCATTGCAATTTTGTTTCGGTGTGAAAATGAATGAACAAAGAAATCGAATAAATGATGTGAGAGACACGAACGAAATAAATGCTCGATGTCAACGATACGGATTATCTTATTTAGCAGGTTAACAGTGCAACGAATTGTGAATGAAAAGAGATGCAAAGCGAAATCGCGATTACATTCGAACCACTGCTGCGTTTGTGTCATCAATGTGATCAACAAAAACTGATGCTTTTGTAACACAAATTCGCTGTTTAACATTAACCGAAAAGTTGTTCGCTGAGAATCACGAAGCATTCACAAGTTTCGCACACACAACTTATTTCACTATGCTTAAAATAGCATTAGGCAAACTGCTGCGAACGAACGCATCTTAATGCATCAATTGTTTGTGAAAACAAGTTGAACATCACTTGCGATGCAATTTGCCAGCATTTTACTGAATTGTATGTTGTTGTTGATCGATCAAAATCAACAACTTTAATATTCAATGAATCTCTGTGTGTTCTAAGAAAAAACAGTTAAACTCCAATTTTCTTGAATGAAACATGAACAACCTCGAACATGTTGCACAATCATATGTTCACCGTGCTCTTCTTAATTTATTTTGAAGCAGAGTGTTTCGCAATTTATTTGCCACGCGAAGTTTCGAAATTCATTCATTAAATTATAAAAAATTTGTGATTGCAGTGAAGCAACGCAATGAGTGTATGAAGGGTTGAAAGCTCATTCGTTTCACTGTTCATTTACTCAACGAAACGCAACAAACACAAATAAATAAAAATAAATAACGAAAAGCAATACTATTTGTATTACGTTTTATGTGAGAAGGAATTGAAGTTGACAAGCATTCCGATTGCGTTTGATGGATAAAAGTGGCCGAAATATGTGTTTGCACAGCGATCCTTTAATAACTGATTTGTTATGTGCTTTTATAAATACAAAAAGATGCATTCGATGCGAATTTTGTTGAGTACATTGCATCTTACTTTTATTATTACTTTATGTCTACTCAACTTGTGACGCGAATTTTGATGCTTGTAAAGTGTTGGACACAAATGTGACTTCAATATGATGCCTGGTGACAAAAAATATACCAAACTACGTAATGTGATACCCTGTCAAAAGTTGTACTGAATTCACTTATTTACATTAATTTATAGTCAACATTGTTTCGCCTCTTTTCATCACACTTTGACGATAATAAGAATCGAAACGTTGTGTCCTTCACTGTATATATGAAATGCATATATGAATGTATATGTATTGTCTCTGAAAACGGCATTTTCGTGATATATTACTTCTTGTCGTTTGATTTCTCGTTTATTTGAATTCCAGAACAACACAGACTTCATAAATATTCAATATTAATAAACGTGAAAGCGAAGCGTATTGCATTCGCATTCGGCAATCGAATTTGAAATTCAAATTTTGCACAGCAAAACGAAACAATTCAAATTTCTTAATAAAGCAGTGATATCAGTGAAATGATATTCACGTATCTGAGTGACACAAAAGTTATTGAAAATTGCTGTAATTCAGAAATAAAAGTTAAGAGAGTTTTTAATGCATCAAAAGAAATATACAAAAGAAATGCAAAACACAAAAGTTACTCTAAAATAATTTTCCTTAAACGCGTTTCAAAATAAATAAACAGACAGAATATAATTAATATTAAAATTATTATTGCAGCTACTTTCCAAGGCAACACAACGGCATCGGTTTTTATTCGAATGCACATGATGATGAACACAAAGGCACTCTCTTTTCGATTGAATAATTGAGAATTCAATTAATTTCAGCTTTACTTCTTCAAGGCGATTGAAGTCATCAAAATTTAATTAAATTCAAATTCTAAATGAAGTGCTTTATAAGTAAACATAAATTGAATGTACTCGTATATGAAAACTTACATAGAAATCACTTTCACCTTTGGATGCAAAATTAGCGTCGAACGAAAGCAAGAAAACAAAAATACGTAACAACGAACGAAGAGAAAAATCGTGAACACTTGAATGGACACAAATGGCAGCCTTTGGCTATTTACGGACACAAAGAGAGAAGTAACCAATCGAAATGAGTTTTGCGAATCTGGTTCTTAGTTTACGGTTTCAAGCGTGTAACCTTTCGCTAACGAATTCAGTGAAATGAATGTCTTTTGCTGTTGCTGTTGTCAAATGTTAAATATACTCGACAGTGAACAGCAAAATAAATAAACAAAAGATGATCAACATACGAATGTGTGTATGTGTGTGTGTGTGTATGTATGTGTTTTTAGTTATTCACGTGAATAGTGTGTGTGCGCGCTGAACGTCTTCATCACATTCGCCTTCGAAGAAGCAGAAGATGAGGTTTAAGCTGCTTTTCTGTTTAATTATTTTTAGTCATTCATGTTTAATCCTTAGTTTCTAAAAATAAAATTCACGAATCTGTGCTTGAAGAGAAGCGAATCTTATAATTATAATTATTCGATGTTTTTTACTCTGCAATTCGAAATAAGAGTTTAGTTGCAAAAAAGAGAAATACAATTTTACTTAAAATGTAATTAACAAAAAGGAATAAGATGCAGATTAAATGCATTTCGTATTCTCTTTCTTGCCTTATTTCAAATTAAACTTAAATTTAATTAAATTTGAAAGAGGAGATGAAAGGATATTTAAAACTTTTTTTATTTCGCTTCGGTCATTTATAATTGAATTATTCGAAGAATTTTATTTTCCAAGAATTTAACTACTTTTCTAAGAAAAAAGGCGTGAAATGAAAGTTCGACAATTCGCAGTTGACTTTGACTTATTGTGAAATAATAATATGGGGAAATTTATTCTAAAGACGCACTATTTATTATATGCAAAAATATGAATTATTGTTTTCGCTATTTTCAGAATTCATTTCACTGTAAACTTTGTGAAACAAAAATAAGAAAAAATTCGTCTGCCAATTAACAGTGTTTGAAGACTTCATGTAAAATGTTTTAAGCAAGAACAAATTCTACGAAAAACAGAATGTTGTAATAGAACTAAGAAAGTTGAGTTTGTTGAGAAAACATAAAAAGTTTATTAAACTTGAGACGACGTAATTGCATCGCTTTTCGTATTCTTGTTTACGAATGTTGGCTTTAATAGAAAAGAGTGTACTTCGTAATTCTTAATTACTAATTACGAAAACAGACTTATTTAACCTTTTTTATACTATGTATTTGTATAATGAAATCTTTTGCTCTTCCCACTTCTTCCTTTGTGATCACAAATTTACTTAAAACTCTTCCGTTTTTCTTTTCTGATGTTTAATTTAATTTCAACAAAACATCAAAAACAGTAACGAATGAACGAAGAAATTAAATTTGCAAATGTTTAACATTTAACAGTATGTTTTATAATTGAAACTGCAATTACAATACAATACAATGCAATACATTGTGCATATGCATTTGTTTCTGAATTGTAAACGAATGAACGCAATTTAATTACCTAAACTTTACACGATCGCAAATGAAGTGGAAAGTTTTTTTGTTTCCATGACAACTGTTGAAAGATTATTTTAATCGCGCTTTTAAATTAGTTAAATTAGAATCTTTGACAAGTGAGATTAAATACAGAAGGAATAGGAAAGTAAACATCACATGTTTAATTAAACAATGTTCAATGTTCTTAATTAACATTCTGATTAAATAACAAGTGAAGCAAATTAAAGTTATACAATTTAGTCGACATCTGCGTTCGACACTTGAACGATTATTTTTTCTCGTTAAATTTGTGTCCTAAAATTTGCTTTTTCAAAAATTCAACATTTAATTAATACACACATTATTGAAATTTGTTATTAAATTAATATTTTTTTTAAAAAGTGTTAGAAAATAACAAAAGAATCTCATTTATACAATAAATTTTCAGGTCAATGATCTTTTTGCGTCAAAATGAAAAACAAATAATAAAAATTTTATTCGAAACATTATAAATGATGAAAATGGAATGAATTGAAGCAAATGGTGAACAGTGTGATATATTCGGCTAATGGTTCATTTGAAAGCGAATTTGTTAAATTTTGCGAACATTATTTAATCATTAGAGAGAACGTTTTGCGTTTGAATTATTAAATGCGACCTGACGCAATTCAGTAAAATTAGAAAATAATAATTTCAATACTCCCACAAGTATACGTACGAATATATTAAACATTCAGTGTATTCTACTTTTTCAGCTACATCGATCGTTTAAATATGGTAATATCGATAATATTTAATATTTACTATTTTTAAAGTCAAAGTTTAAAAGTTTAATAAATTTCTTTCAGCAAAGTTTTCAAACAAACTTTACACTCAAAGCAAGTTTAGCAACGTAATGTCTTTTTTATTGATGCAAGATATAATTTCATTGTAAATATTTATTCGCAGCAGACTGAATGTTGCATAATATCACAAACTCATAAAAAAGTGCTCAATCAAAACGCGTTACTCACTGAATTGAATCGAAGACACAAAAATGCTGTAATGTTTGCCACAATCATCATGATAATAAAATGCATCGTATGAAGAAATGTCTGTGTGTTGCGAAGAAATATTTCTCCGGAATTCAGACAAGAAATGAATGTTACTATTCAACAGTCGAGTTGAGGGAGCAAAACGATCATTTTAGTCAGCATTCGCACCGGAATGTGACATTTCAGTTTTCAACGGTCATCAATCAAACAAGTCTGCAAACATTTTTGCTTGTGTCCATTTCTTAACTTGAAATAAGGTTGCAATCGTTTACAAAAGCAGTTCTAAGTAAAAAGAAGCATTCGTTTCATTCGTTTTGCTAGCTAAATGCTTAATACGATTTTGATATGCAGTAAACGTTTCGCCTCGTGCGACTGGCAAACATTCTTTCTCCATTTCAATTCGCTTTCGATTAATTATGAAACATTCGTTGCATTCAGTGTTAGACACAAATAAAACGTGATTTGACTTTTGTTATCACATTCACGTGTCTTTAAATGCA
>NCKV01000662.1:2877-14953 GCA_003675905.2 Leptotrombidium deliense
AACTTTAATTTATTGTAAATCCAAATTTCGTGATTATGCATTGAATTTTAATGCATTGAATGAATACAAACTTTTTAAAAGGTCATATGAATGCAAGTGATGATGATGATGAATTTGAATTAAGTTTAGTAATCACGTTTTTGTACAATGTCAAAATTAGTGAATAATTTTTCAATCAAACATTTTCATTCAATTCATTTGATTTTGATTATTTGAATTCGGCGAAAAACCAATTTTCAAACTCAATTTAATTAAAATAAAATTAAATTCACAAACTTTTCAATCAACAACTAAAATTTAATTTTATTATTCATTATTTACTTATTCGAAACTTTTTTCTTAACAATATTTTGTTAATTAAAAATTTTGCTTCATTTTTACACTGAAATTGAAGACTAGAAAATGTGTATTATTAATAATCGATTTTTGTAATATGAGGTAAAGATTTGATGATTAGTTTGATTTTGTTGTTAATTACTTATTAATTAAAGGTTAATAACAAACATTCATTTATAATTCGTGTCCGAAGTACATATTGCAAATAGTCGGCTAATTTTGACGAATCCATTGCTTATATTGTAAAGCTGTGCCAAAATCACGTCAATCATTGTCGTTACGTTATGTTATGCCAACATGTTTCTATATTATTCTTTTGCCAATAAAACGTAATTAGAAATACGGAAGAAAATAAATAAATGTCAGGTCGAGAGTTCGCATCAATCGCCTTTTGTTTACTTTCACTTTCACCATCCACATCCACATCAACATCATGCTCACTGTTCGTTAGTTGAATTGTTTACCTTTTCGCGAGTTTCTTGTATTTATTTATTTTGAAAACAAAACAAAAAAGCGAAAAAAAGAAGGAAAAAAAGTTTCTCACAACTAATTCTCCAAATCTTGCAATTCTTTTCTCATTAAATAGGTGGTCCAATAGAATACGTTGAATATTGCGAACAGCAGCGGAAAACAAATCCTGGACATAACATCGATTCGTTTTGATCGCGTTGGAAACCTTGACAACCACGATCCGAATGGAAAGGAACACTTGCGATCTTTCGGTATTTTGGTCGCTCCCAAAGCGCGCGCGTACTCGACCGGTCCGTCGTCGAGATCGTCCGATTCGATTCCAGAATCCTTACCAGGCGTCGGTTCCCATTTTTTGCGTACTTTGGTCAATATCGGTCGTCGTGCACCACCTTTTCGCCCCAATTTATGCGCGTCCGATCGTGATACGTAATTAACGACTGCGAACTCGAGTAGCGCACCAAACACGAATGTTAAACAACAGCCTGTCCAAACGTCGACAGCTTTCGTGTAACTAACCGGCGGAAGTGATGCATTTATTCCCGATATCTGTCTAGACATGGTCAACAAAGATGTAACTCCGAGCATTACGCGAGCGGCTGCCGAATTCGGATCGATCCAAAATGAAACCCATGAGACGATAACCAACATACAACATGGTACGTAAATCAGGATCAAATAGTAGCTGAATTCGCGTTTGAATATTAAATCGACTTCCAGGCAGCTGTATTCGCCTAGCATCATTTGGAAACTTAATTACAATGTTGAAGAAATAAAAATAGTAAACACGCTGGCAAAAGTGTACACATTTAACTGTACTTCGACATGTACATGAATTTGCGGTTCGTTAGCAATGTTTACATGTTTAGTACCTGTGTTTGTTCGACTGGTACAATATTTGGTCAAATACTTCATTAGCGTGAATCGAGGTAAATTCAATTTCTTTGTGATTTGCACAGGATCTCCGGCTTTCCAAAGAAACACCAGATCTTCGGTTGTGTAGCCGTCTGTGAATTGGAGAGATCATAGAAACGGATTATTGTACACACACACAAGTATCCATTAGTTTCCGTTCGCTGATATTTTCGCTATCGAATTCAGCATCAGCGCAAAAAAAAAACGATCTTCTACAGCCACTTTCTTTTATTCACGTTCTTTGCACACATTTTCGCACATTTGCGAAAAGAAAATCTCCGAGCAAAGTGTCAGAAAAGAAAAATTTTGCACTTTATAACGACTTGCAAAATCAGGGCGTTGCACCACTTCTTAAACTTTATATTTTATATTTTCATATGCTCATATTATACACTCAAGCACATTGGTACATGCAGTTCGTTATTAATTACAACACATGCACTCGTTACAATATTTATAGTGATAATTTTTCAACAGCAATCATGATCAATGACACGTCGCAGCAGTTTTGTGCGAAAGTTTGTCATGCTTGTAAATAATGAATGCATTTTGTTATCACATTGAATAGGAAATAACAAATTCATTTAAAGAAACAAAAGTAGACTCGATTGCTGATTGTTAATTGCACTTGATTTGAGAAATGAAATGAAAAATTTTTGTAACAAAAGAAGTTTGTAATTAAATGTTTATATCTGGCTTTAAGTGAAACAATATTCAATTGCACAACAGAAGCGAAGAATAATAAGTTCTAGAAACAAAGAATAAGATTAAAGATGCTTGCAAATTGTTCTTCATTCGTTGTTGTTCTCGGAAATTGCGAATCGTTTTCTCGGAACGATTATACAATACATGCGAAAATAATTCAGACGATGTGAAAACGTATCGTATTTCGAAACTAAAACTGTTGTCTCGCAAAACACAAACAATGTAAGCTGAGTTTCGTTTCTAAATATGAGTGAAACTGGAAAAGTTTCTTCGATTTCCAAGTCGCACATAAAATAGTATTGATTACAAACTGCGTTCTGCTGCTTCTCATACAATTCGCGTTTTTTCTTGCTTTTCTTTATTTCCTTTCTTTTTTGCCGAAGAACTTTTCTGAATTTTAAAGAATTCTCAAAGAAATATAGTTTCCTCGCTGAAAAGCATTGCCATTTTTCTTGCCTACTTAAAAACGAGCTTTTATTGCACTTTAAACGTCGTGCTCAGGAGAAAATGCTTAAATCGCTTATGCTTACTACTATTTTATAAAAAGTTATTTAGAAAAACGTTCATCATGCTCTCTCTCAACTTCGCTATCTTCAAAATAATCACAATAGTCATTTGATCTTCGTGCCCCTAGGGCAACGATGGAAATAAGTGCTTTTATATAATGTTTATTTATAACCATCACGTGATCACACAATTACCAATATTGCGTTATTCAAGTAAAAGTGAATTTAAAGAAGAAAAAATTTATTTGAACAAAAATATCATTTTGCAGCACTTATTTCAGCGAACGCAATAAATAAGCATTAAATATGCATAAATGTTACTTACAACTGGCCATTTTGATGATACATGTTTGCATATCAAGTGGAAAATATTTCAAATGCATTGGACAAAAAAGAACCAAAGAAATTCGTATCGAAAACAATACATCGCCATTCGGGTAAATCCTAAGTAACATATTCGGCATAATTATGTCGTGCGTGTGTCCAGTTTTTTCGTTCGAGAAAAACAAATCTGGTTTCCATATTTTTTCCGGATCAGTTAGTGTTAAAAATTTGATTTGTCCACCTTTGTCATCGTACACTAAACGCGAATCTCGCCATTCTTCGCGAAATGTGATTTGAGTCGCGTATTCCTGGTTGTATGAAAAAGCAAAATAATGATTTCCATGTTTTGCAATTTCACAAAGAGCATAATTTTATGTAAACACAACTAGCGTTTAATGTGTAAAATAAAGCAATACTGACCATAGTCACGTCGTCAATGCGCGAAATGCTTCGTACAAATATGTTCACCCGAACGATGCAAGGTCCGTCTAGAATATAAATTAAACAATGCAATGCAATGTAATGCAATGCGCCACATTGTATACAATTGCAATTGATCACGATGATCACGCTGCAATTCTCGCAGCCACTTTCAATGTAATCGTCAGATAATAACTGTAATCAATTTGCGATTCTTTGCGGATTTTTCAACGTTAATCTCAAATACGTGTCCAATTAGTATCACATACAAAACATTTGCAATGTTGCACCAAAATTGCACGTAAATTATATTTTCCTTTATACAATGTATGTGTGTGTGTGTATTTGTATGTGTTGAATTAGTAATGAACTGATTTAGGAAAACGTTTTAATATAATACATGTACATGTACTATAATACAATGTGTACTTTGTCGAAAGGTTCGCGTTTTGTAAAATTTGCAAACTGGCGAAACTTTTAATTGAAAAATTGTTTTTCAATGCAAGCTTAATCAATGAATGAATGAATGAATAAATTTAGTTGTTTAAGAGAAGTGAAGTTGAAAGTTTGAAAGTGTGTTAATCAATAAAAATATATTATATTTGTTGTTTTAATTGGATAGTGGCAAGTTGCAAGTGAAACATACCGACAGCTCCAGTTTGATTCGTTAACGCCATTCCCGACGGCCGAATTCGACTGTCGTACTGCGAACCAATAATGCTGTCCAATATTTTCTTTTCCATTTGTCGGAATCCAGCAGATGCACTATGCGTGTAATTATTTACTTGATTTGCATTCACAAAAGCGTTGAAAACAAGAAAAAATTATTCTGTTTCCAATTGTGAACTGAACTCAATTCTCTTTCCATTTCAATTATCGCTGTTTTAATTAGAAACGCAACTTTTTGGGCGAATATCTATCTATACACAACAGTGACAAACATTTGTGTTGTTATTCAATTGAATTACTCGAGAAAAATTTTTATCATCAAATTTCTTGAAGCGTTAATAGAAATGTTGAACTTGATCAATTCGCATAGCATTCAGTTGTTGCCGTCAGGCGATTGAACAACGTTTCAATTCAATAAAGAAACTTCTTCGACAGAAACTTTTCAAAACACTCAACTTCTTTGATATGATTATCAATGCAACCATAACATTTTTTCAAATCAAAATCTATTGACGAAAAAATGTATTGCAAAAATTTCAAAGTGGGAGAATTTTGTGTCGCGACTCTTAGAAAATTTAATCTACAGAATGTCTAACATGAAAAACTTATTTATCTCCATTCAAGGATTAGGCATTTGCATGAGTGACACAAAGTGGAGTTTCATCATTATTACATCATGTTGGACTCTAATTCACAGTTTTGAATTTTGTAAAACTTTTGCAAATATTTTTGAATGTTTTGAATTAATTTGCAAAAAGTGTACTTTTCGGTCGTGCATGGAGACAAATACATAAACATAAAACAGTATGATAAATGAATTGATACGACGTAACAAAATAATTTTAACACGCTGATTAAAAAAGAAAAGTTCAGACAATTGCGAAACTGTGCCTGGACAAAAAACGTGCTCGACAAAAAATTGTTAAATTTTGTTAACAACATGAACTAAAAATGCTTTTTTGTTTGCACTTGTTTTGCAGTTTGAAAGTTTTGCTTTTGAAAAGCAAAGCAAAAAAATGTTTTGTCACTAATTTGATGGTTGTTGATAAGGTAACGATTTCGATATGATAATATCGATCTGAGCAGTGGAATGTTCACTTAGTAAAGTTCACGTTGAATAAAATAAATATGGTCACACAAAAAGCATTGTTACGCATCAGGTTCATGCTATCATTTTATTCATTTTATATTCTATCTTTTTCACTGTTTATGTTGGAATTTTGTGAGTTGTACAGTTTGGGCAAAAAGTTGTGCATATTTGCATCCTCAAAGTGATGAAGCCTGTATGACACCAACTGAACGATATTTTGCATATTTTGTCCTTCGTAACTTTTAGAACAAAAGATTGTCTATTGTGCATCAACTTTCAACAAGGATTAACTGCTTCGCATTGAGGATCTGGGATAACATTCTGTTCAATATTCTTTGTTCCGAATTGAAGCTGATTACTCGAAACCAGCTCCCTCGCTCGGTGTATAAGTTTCAATAAATTATTGGAAAAATTTTGCACCTTTCAACATTGTTATAATACTCATTCATAAATGTGATAATATGAAAAAAGTCTTCACCCAACATTTTGAGATCATACTGATTTCTTACTTCGTACAGTTTCGGAATAAATAACGCTTCACTTTTCAATGAGCATCAACCGCTTTTGAATAGCGATCGAAAAAGTCATTCAGTCCAAAACTGTTTAGTAATTTGGTTAAAATAAGGTTCATTTTAAATGTGATTTTTAGTGAATAAAATCACATTATTTTTGTTTAGATTGTAATTTATTCACAATGCAAGAAAAAACTGTAACGTGTCTCATTTTCTGACATAAATGACACATGAACCAAAAATGTAAAGCATTCTAAGGGTTTCACATTTTTCCTTTAAATTTAACAAAATAAAAAGTTTCAAACAAACAAAAACAAATTTAGTGCTTTAAATTTTACAATAAACTTACTGGAAAATTTAATCGACGATGAAGCTAATAACATGCTTAGGTTTGATTAAAGTATAGCTATTCGCTTCGAAAAGCAAATGTTTTTATTCGACTATTTGGCATGATAGATTGATATCTAAATGAGCATCATGAAATTCAGGTTGTGCATATTGCCTCAATATTCATTTATATTTCATGAATCATGATTATATGGTCAATAAAGTTTAACATTTTCACCGTTATTAATGTCACTCATCATTAAACGACACAGTGTGTCCTAGACAGTGTAAATCTCGAACAAAAACGTTTGTTAACTTTCAAGTTCTACAAATTGTTCTGAACAAATTTGCATCTTTTCGTCGGAAATTTCAACAACTTTGGTTAGTTGCGTTTGTCAGCATTTCGCCGTGAAATGATAAATGTTGGTTATTGTCTTTCTGCTAACCAATTATTGACGGTTTATTGTGTTCTTATTGATTACGTTAGGTTAGACAACATGGAAACCAATTTTCATGCAACTATTATTATTACAATTTAAAATCGGACATAAAATTAGTAAACGTCTTGAATGGGAACAACTTTCGAATATTGGTTACCGACTAACTTTATGTCCGCTACTGTATTTCACGGCGAAATTTGCCATTAAATTTCTATTCATCCATTGTCACCGAAACTTTATAAATAAACATGTGTTTGTGTTAGTATACAAAACTGGAGTATTTCGCTTAGATAACATTTTCACTTGAAAACTTCTTTAAAACAAAAACAAGATAATATGTGTTAAGTGTTCAATTGATTGAAAGTAATTTCGCAAAACAAAAAGGTACTTAAAAAAAGCATGAATACATTATCTAATTAAAATGAACTCCAGCATGATGGAATACTTAAAGGCATGAAAATTAAGACTCACGCAGTAATTTGGAATAATGAGATGGAAAATACGGTGAATACGAATAATTTAACATTAAATGACAAACTGCTGTTTCCGTATTTGATTTGTCGTACGCGGTGAAAATTTGTACATTCATTTTCTCCATATTTCGCCTTGCTTTGCATTCTAGATATAATTTTGTGTACGTCTTTGTTGCGATGGTAGCACACACACTGTACTCAACATTTTGCTATGTTCAATGTGCGTGTACGCATTTTGTGAAACACGAAATAACCGAAGTATAGCTGTAAATGCATCTGAGTATGTTCGTACCAATATTCTGGTTGTCATTGGTTTCCAACGCAATCTAAACGAATCGATGTTTGATATCAATTTACTGTTGTTCATCATTTTCGAAATAAAATTAATCAATAAATGATTTCAATTTTTAAATATTTGTTTACACAATAATTCATTCAACTTTTTGTAAATTTTACGGCATTATTGAACTTTGAAGTTACACACACAATGTTTACGTTTAATAATATTTATTTGCTTTAATAGAAGTAAACAAATGAAATGTCAAAAGTGTTATATTCAGCGATGAATGAGAGTCGAAAGATAAACACAAGAGATGAGCATAAACTGTTGACTAATATGAAGTACCGAATGTAGTATGTTGCACTTATAATTGGTTACTTCAGTTAATAAGAGTAAAAATGATAAATGCGAAACAAATTAAAAGTAAACAAAAAAGTAGTGAACATTATTTTCACTTTGTTATTTTAACGAAGCCAAAAATAATGATAACGCAAAAGTAAGCATTGCCTTAAGCTGGTTTATGTATTTATATGGTAAATGTTTATTTCTTCACAATTATTTGACTCGCGAATAGTGGTTCATTATTTTGGTTCATTATGTTCTAAAGGACGAAATGTGCTTTTATCAGATACAGAGACTAATTTTTCGAGAGCAAAACATTGCTTGTTGCAAATTAATTACGCTTGTTTTTTGAAGACAAAAATTTACATTTCGAAGATAGAAAATTTGGAGAACATTACGTAAGTATGAAAGTTTTTGTTTATTTTGGTCCTTTGTTCCGTGTGTCAACGAGAATGCAATAAGATGTCAATACAAGGAAGTGACATAAAGTTGCACATGTGTAATTATGCCGTGTCTGTCAATTTTATATACGCATATGCATAATAGATGTATTTATTACATCGAAAGGTTTATGTTTGTAAAAGAGGTAAATGAGAAACACAAAGAGTATGACCACAAGTACAGAATGTGATTGAGTTTTGCTACTTTGTTCATTTTTAGTGTTAAATTGTGAGGCATTGTCATTAAATTTCAATTTCAATTCTTTGAGTCCCTCATGTGTTGACATAGTATTTCCCTTAAAAACGGAACTTAAAAAAAGAATCTCAATTCAATCTATATACATGTACATGTAGGTAGAAATAGCGAAAGCGCAAAAGCGAAATAAACTGGGCTGCAAATTGTTCACATTCTGTCGTGTTTATCTAATTGAATTTAATTTCCTTGAATTTCAGTTTGAATTCGAATCGACATAACAGTCGCAGTCGCTAACAGTTATTTACACGAACATTCGTGATAATTTTCAGTGTCGCTTCACTCACATGACACTTGAAAAATTGTTTCCGCAAATATTTGTTTCTCCCAACTGTTAGTGATCGCTTTAATTGAAAAACAGTTCACAGTTCACAGTTCATCGTTTAGTATTTAACCTGCAAACCAGTGAAACGTAATGGCAATCACAGTAAATGTGAACGATTTGACGAAAAGGTCGATTACGTTGAATCTTCAGGCAAACGACGCCATTGAAAACATCAAACAAATTTTACATGATAAGTACGGATTTGCAAATAATAAAATCTGGTTCCTGGTTTACAATGGAAAGCGATTGGAAAACGGAAAAACGTTGTCGGATTATAATATCGGAAATAAATCTACAATCTACATTATTTAGTGTGTGAAATCTACAGGTGTTATACATACATACATGTACATGTGTGTAAATGTAATTGTTTACAACTTATACAGTAAGTTCAGTTAAAACGAATACTTACAATTTTTGTAATTAAATTCATCGTTAATTATGTAATATGTTCGTTTTTCGTGTTTTTATGTTTCAATGTCAATAAAATTGAAGATATGGGAAATATTTTGCAACTATTTTACATGTTTTACGTAACAAATTAAATTATGTTTATATACTACATGTGAATACTAAAATTCAATAATTAATATTAACATGCCGCCAGAATTCTTGAACTATTCATTTAATTTTCAAGTACAACACGTTTGCTTACCCTTGTGAATGTACTTTAGATGTATTTCCCAAAAGAAAACTTACGGTTTTGTGGCAATAAATAAACGTGTTCAGTTGAATTAAATTCGTGTTTAAACTAAATAATGTCGTCTTTTTTCTTCTTTTCAGTTTTATTACTAGCTTTTGTCACAATTTGTTGCTTACATTTTTGCGTGTTACAAAACAGTTGTGATAGAGATGATGGAATCATTTAATCACCCAACAAATGGTCGAAATACTACCGTTTCACAATTCGAAGCGTTACATCACTTGGAACTGAATTCAATCGTCCTGTTAAAAATTCTAGTGGATACTGCCAGCGAAAAATGTATTCATTAACAAATCAATTGTATTGTTTTTCAATTACCTTTGTTTGTGAACACATTTGAAACTTAAACTTCTTGAGTATTGAAAATAAAATTATTTTCACGGTAAACATAGCGAAATTGAATCCGACGCACTTTCGTTTGCCATATCCAAACGGAAGGTAACAATTCGGGTATTCTCTGTTTCTCATAAATCGTTCTGGTCTGAATTCGTTTGCATCTTTAAAATTCGATTCATCTCTGTGAATTGCATGCACTGGTATTGCAATTAATGTCCCTTTGGGTACGAATAATTCACCCAATTTGCAGTCAAACTTTGCTCTTCGCTCAATGCTAAAATTAATTTATTTTAATTATTATAAAAACGCATAAATAACAAACCGTGGAACTGTTGGATACATTCTTAGTACTTCACAAACAAATGCGTTTAAATAATTCAAGCGATTCACTGTTTTGTAGTCATCTGTCGAACCATCATCTTTCTCGTCGATTTCTTCGACAACTTTTTCCTGAAAATCCGAATAGTATGCAAGACAATAAGCTGCCACTGAAAGTGCAGTAGTAGTCGTCTCGAATCCTTCGACTAGAAGAAGCATCAACTGATCAGCAACATTAGTGACAATGTTTGCCTTTTGATTTCCATTCGACACACAATCGAGTAAAAGTTGAAGTAAATCAAGACGTTTTACGTCACTTTTGATTCTGTGTTTTACAATTTGTTCGATGTAAGAAAATAATGGATTCCAAACGTTCGAATCGATCGCTGATAATGTTGGCAGGAACATATTTATGACTTTTAGTAATGCTTCATTTCGACTAAATATCTTCTTTGTGTATTTTACAAACTCTTCGTTTACATTCTGTAATGCATTGATTTCAGTACCGAAAATGCAATTTGAAATCACGTCCAAATTTAGTGCTGTGAAATATTTTTTCATGTCCACTGGATTGCCGTTTATGGCAACCGTTTCCAAATTGGACATAAGTACTCGAATATTTGCATCGATTAATGGAATCATTGATTTAACATTGTCGATTGAAAATATAGTTTCCAATCGATTTCGCATTAATGGTTTCAATAAGCCATTTATTTTGTCGTGAAAACCATCGAAGCGAAGCTGCAAACAGTGAATTTTGAATATAAAATTGCATTAATCATCAAATTACCTGACTCTTAACGAAATTATGGCACTCTTTTACGAGTATCTGATTCACTAACTTAGTGTCGCCAATTAATAGTGACGGCGAGAATCCTTCGTAAATGCTGTCAATAAACAAACGTCATTTTACACTCACAGTCATAGATTACAAAATTGCTTACCCAACAATTTTGCCGTAAGTTGAATACGAATCAAAGTCCCTTCGATATAATGGCTTCGTGAATTGATTGAAAAACGAAAATGCATCGTTTGCGATTCCTCTTCGTTTCCAAAAAGTAAGTTTTAAATAAAGAAATACAGTAATTGCGAACGTTGCAAGCCACACTTTTCCAATCGAAGTTTCAGGTATTATTTGACACAATGCGACATTCGCCGAAAGTAGCAAATTCAAGTTCTCAGAGAACAAATCCGAAATGAACGTCATTGTCAGTTACGAAGCGGACATTGCTTATGAAACGTTCTTGATTAACATATGTAAATAAAACCTTTGAAATTGGTTGCCAAGAAAACACTGATTTAAGCGCGAGTCGAGTGTCGTTCGAGTTAAAAGCTATGCAATGATGCTCCACAGCCAGTGTTTACAAATGCGACATTTGTTTTTCTCTGTAAGCGAGGGAGAGGTTAAACATTAAAACATGAACCATAGATACCGTTATCATGTTATGAAAATAATTCATTTATTTAGTTAGATAACAGATTATGTTAGATTTATTTTCGTTATAAGTGCTTTTATTCGATGGGAATGTTGAACTCACTCGATCTTACCATTTTAACAATAACCTTCAAATCAAAGTTTAGAGGCTCGACTTATTAATTGCTTTTCGAGTAAAGCAGTTGCTTCGAGAGCAGTTCCGCGTGAAAGACTAATTCCATTCCCCCCGTGTCCGTAATTGTGAATCAATGGAATGTGTTTATTCAATATTCGCAGCGATGAACTTTCAACGCAAACTGTTTGTCTATGCGGCCGCAGGCCACACCAATTCCAGCAAATTTCAGCTTTTGCTAAACTCGGCACTATCTCGACGCATCGATTCCAAATCAAAATTCTGTCTTCTTCTCTAAGATTAGTGTCGTAGTCTGCGTATTGTTTAATACCACCGAGAGTAACTAA
>NCKV01000663.1:0-14953 GCA_003675905.2 Leptotrombidium deliense
GGTCCATATTGGCAGGACGTGCGAATACCGTTTAGTAAATTTATTAACTCTCACAAAGGAAGAGTTCAGGATGATCAGCGCCCTTACCACATGATGAATGCAAATGAATTTGGTATTAGTTTAATGGACAACAATCCAGGTCCATTTAGATTAGAAATAGACTATATCGGGGTTGAATACGATCCAGCAGTATTAGAAGAAAGTGCCTATGAGATGTACAGAATAGATGAATTTAGGTACAAAGTTTGAGAATAACTGAGTAAGTTGATTAAGTGAGTAAAATAAACTACGCAAGCAGAACTGTGCGAATAAATCTCGGAGATTTTTTGTGTTCTGACAAGAAATGAAAAAACTAATGCTTTTTTGAAATTTTGATTTCATTTCTTTTTTTGATTGATTATGTAAATTTGCTTAAAATATTGTATTCAAAATTTTAATGTTCTTCGTTGTTTCTGTTTTGTTAATATACAGAGTGAATATGGAAAGAGGAAATGAAAATAAAATTGTCATTCTTGAAAAACACAGCAGACGCCTATTTATTTTTCAGGTTGTACATAATTTTCAGTGTTTAAGTGTATAAATTTGATACGAATTGAGCACATGTACAATGAGTATGTGTTCGTCACTCAAAAAGCGAAATTTGATCATAATTTTCGAAAGCCAAGTATAGCGGCAAATTAACAACGTGAACGTGTATTGAATTTCCAGGTTAGGTTTTGTTAAACACTATACTGTAAAACTAATGAACGAATGACAACATTTATTCTTAATAGATTTAACACTTTCCTAGCTTCAAAATTATAAGCAGTGAATCGGAACAGTCTGAATTTAAGCAATTTTTTAAAAATTATTCGTGAAGTGTATTTACAATATTATGTTTTGTCAAAAATCGATTTGAAAGTGTTTGTTGTAATTGAAATACTTTTATTCAGAAGCTTTTCGCAGAATAGTTGGTTTGTATTGCTTGATAATCACGTGCTTCGAGTCTTCGCTCATTGGAATTTAGTACGGATGAGGATACGGATGGGAATGAAACTGAAACTGTTGTCGAAAGTGATCCAAATGTTCTGGAGGACGAGTCGGATATTGCTACTAAGAAAGCAAAGAAAAGATTTAATGATACTTGAAAAACTTGTCATTCAAACATGATGTTTTTCCATCATTCTATAAATGACTTTCAGTGACCGCACGCAGCGTTTTTTAAGGTGTTCGTAAACCATTTTATTACAGCTGATAATAGAACTGTTTTTTATTAATATCTCAGAAACATTTTTAAAACAGTTATATTTCTGTGATATTAATAAAAGTTTTGATGATGATGATAAGCTGGTACGAGAAGTGATTCAATGGATCAGTGCCATGGAATACAAGTGAAATAAAATTATTTATTGAATGTTGACATTTATACAAATAAAGCACATTTCACTTTTTACTCTTATAAATACAAAAACTTATGATACATTTACACGTTAGTGACGTTTCATATATAATAATTCGTGACCATTATTGCGTTCTTTCTTCTAAATTCACTCAATTTCAAATTGATACACTTAAAAAGAGCAAATGTTTTTGATGATAAACTAGACTGAAAGGAGAATCATTAAATAAGTGATTAGAATGAGCATTGATCTATAAATATACGTTTTATGATCAGTTTAAAGAGCATTGAAGTGTGCGTGCACAAAGTATTCGAAGAATGACCGCAATAATGGACAGCGAGTAGTTGATATGTAAGATAGTCAGCGAAATTTAGTAACATTAAGTTAGATACATACACGGAGGATTCCCCGAATTTGTATCAAATTAAAGCTACTTACAATGTCGACGAGACGCCGACCTACTCTTGTGGCACAATAGAATGAGTTAACTTTCGAGCGTTTACAGCAACATTAAATGCCTACTAAATCATTGCTTCACCGTTACAACACTCAATGAAGACTGAATACTATCAAAGTAACGTTTCGTTGTTCACTTATACGTAGTGGTTATTGAACAAAAACTAATGTACGAAATGTGTTGTTCGTTTTTTTACAAGAAAATAACAAAGCCATTTTTGTGGGTATAAATTTGGGAAATAAACGTTTTCGGCACTTAATCGTCTCGAAGCGACTATGTATTCATTGATTATTTGCTGCTTCAATCATAAGTAAAGCAAAACAATTTACGGGCAAAAGCGTAATTAACATTAATTTGTTTACTGCACAAGAATCAACTACGTATTCAGAACTACAAGAGGTGAAAAGCGATCATTTCGGCAATGGAATGCGGCTCCATTGTTTAACGAGCCATACTGTTTATCCTTGTGATGCGGTTATGGTCACCACAAGCTTCATCGCTCATTCAATTCTTGTGAAAGAAGAACTTGCCGAGAGTGTCGGACACACGATGCGATGACTTCCCAGGCTGCAATAAATCCATATTAATTTGTTTCCGTAAAACATTTGGTTGCGAAACTTGATAGAGTATTTATTGTTTTCAAAGGATGTATGCTCTATTTCGCAACGCAACGGAACACGAAACGATGTGTATAAATGGGTGTTCATTGTTTACAAGGTTAGGTTAGCTTCAAAATGTAACCAGAGCTACAAAATCAACTTACGCTGTTATCGGCTCCCCCTTCAAGTGACCTTTCTTTTACTCCAGAAGTGTTCACATTTTTATCTTTCCCTCTCTCTCGTTTCTCTTCTCTGTCTTTTTCTTTACTTCCCGTGACTACCGATGAGTTTCTCGAGAACAATTTTGACTTCTTATCTTTATCTTGTGAAGACTTTTTATGGATATCATCAATTGGTTTTAAGCTCGTGTCGGGGTTGTAAGGTGTCTGATCTGTTGCAGTCATCTCTTGACAGTCGACATCAGAATGCCTTGTTCCACTCGTGTTTGCATCTTCCTGTTTAAACATATCAAATTACAAAACATAAATTCAATGAGCAAACATTACATCTGTCTCTGGGCCAACGAGTGTGCATGTCGAGAAGAACGGCTTTAAACTCGGTTTGGGCGTGGACGATATACTAATATCATCAAGTTCGTTTCCACTCTCAGCACTCAATTCATCAATATCTTCCTCTTCTAAAAAATCTTCAATATCGTTGTCGTTGTGAGATGAGGCAGCCATTAGCTCTGCCTGCTCTAAAGCTTCTTGGTATTGTTCTTCAGATTCAAACGCCTCTTGGTCAGGAAATCGCAACTTCTTCAATAGGGAAAACAATTTTTGTTTAAAGTTCCTTTGCTGTGCGTTCCCGTTTTCTAAAGAGTCAATATTTCTAAACTTTCTCGTTTTTCTGCCGTTCACTTGTCTTCGCCACTGAATCACACGATCACGAGTAGAAGAAACACTAGTGTTCGTAGCTGCTGCATTGTCCTCAACAGCCTCACTATCACTGCCCTCTTCGTTGGATGTGAAGTCGTCTACATCATCCTCCGAATCTCCTTCAGTTGATCGGTCTAATGTGAGCTTTCCGTGACGACGAGACACCTCCTGGTCAATTGGTTGACTCTTCAATGTTGACATCCCAATTCTGGCTACGACTTCATTCTTTCCGAGGTCTTTGACACAACCTCGTAAATCAAGCTCTTTCTCCATGCAATTGGAACGTTGCAACACTTCAGACATATTTATCAACCCGGCAGCGAGTGTTTTGAAACCTAATATTGCACGATTTTTGTACCTTTTTCGCCGTTGTAGTAAAATATGCAACTGATTGCCACCTTTTTTCAAGAAATGAGGGTATTGCAACGTAAACGTCAAATCGAGTTCCACTTCAGTATTGGTAGTAGGAGATTCAAGTGAACCTGGAACTCTGATTTCATTCGATCGCAAAGTACGCTTGGAACTTTGCATTTTCACGGCAACCATTAATGACGAAAAGTCTGGTCCTAAATGTTTCAGTAACGCCAACTTTGTCACTGTAAGTGTACATAATCTGCGAGAATATAATTCATGGTTAATGTGACATTTGCGAGCCTTCCAGAATTTAATGCGTTCTCTATAACTGCATTTCAAAAACAAGTGACACAACTATAATAAGCGTTGTCAGGACTGTGAGCTATTCTTGTGTTACTAATTCTGTCGATAGTGTATGAGAGGAAAAGAACTGACGTTACATAATTACTGCGAATGCGGTAAAAACAATTAGTGAAAATCGTGAATACTAAATAGTTTGCACAAAAGCTATGTTACAGAGACTTTGGTGAACAATTATTAAACATCAAAATTAATCAAATCACGTTTTCTCAACGACTACTAATTAATGGGAACTTCGAAAACAGGAAACGTATCTCTAACGAACATTACCTTGGAATACAATTGGCAGGCGTTTTGTCCACTTCCCAGGCGCCAAAGAATTTCATAGGAACAGGTTTCGTGGGCCACAGAGGGCTCAGAGAAGCCTCCGAAGACGATGGCTTACTCGCCTTTTCTGTCATTTTTGTTTTGACACACGACTGTGACAAGTTCGGAAAATTGTTCTTTAATTAATAAACAACCAATCGAACAGCAAACAAGTCCTGTAGAAAACAAGTAAATGCATCATTCATTGTTTGCGGTCGACAGTAGCTCTTTAATCGTTTGTCGACTTTTTGACAGGCAATAAACTTCCCGAAAAAAAGGTCACCCGTTGCGGATTCGTTCAACGAATAGCAAAGCAGATTTACAGTCCGTAAAAAGTCGATTGAATAAGAAACAATTGAAAGAACGACTGTTATCGAGGTCAAGAAAGCGATCACTTTTTGTGTTTGAGGAATTGTTGAAATATTAGGTGAATACCTGAACATTCAACGTTATCGTCGAAGAACCAAACAGTCGACGCTAAGAGCGTCAAATGGTCGTCGCAGTTCTCTTGTGTTCTTCTCTTTAATTGCTGAACTAATTACAGAGACAATTCTCGTCGAGAACAAGTCGACTGCACGACTAAACGAAAACGGTTTGAAAGCTTCGAAATGCATAAACGCTGCTAATCGTGCGAACCGTGCAAACTGTACACAGTAAACATGGTGTCGACTTCGCATCTTTCAGCAGCCGTCAATTGATTATGCGCCAAAGTCAGTCAGCCGATCGCAACTGTCAGCCGTGTTTGAGTGAAGTAATGCATTTCTATTACGAAATCGTTAAATATATGGACACCTCTGCATGTGCTGCTTTGCATTCATTCAAAGCAAATACACTACAAATTAGCCTTGAAAGCAGCGAGATTCGCAATATTTTTCTTAGCAGCAATAATTGTTATGCACTTAAATGGTTTTTAAAACATTGCAAAAAAGTGAGCAAACTTTTTACAGAGAATGAATTCCGCGTAAAAGTGCGCACTTTAAAGCGAAAGTTCGCAGAAAGCTGTGAACAATATTTCCTACCTCAAGGATCACGCGTTGTTGTTTGGCAGTTACAGCAAATTTATAATTAAATGCTGTGTAATTAAATATATTAGTTTTTTAAACGTTATTATGTATTTACATTACGTGTGTATTGACGACCTTTTCAATGTGTATTTTGATTGTGTACCAAAAATGCAGCATTCGTCAGACGAACGGCAAAAAATAGCGAAGAAGAGATTGCATTGCTTTGCTGCATACATCGCATTTATTGGCAAACGTTGCTTTGCAACGGCAGAACTGTTGTAAGAGTGGCTAATTCTGTGAGACAACAAAACGTAAATGAAAAGCGTCATAAAGTACATGTTTGAGTATTTTGTATGTTTGTGCAGAAATAATGGAATATAAAAAAAGAATTTCATTTCATTTCATTTCAGGAAGTAATCAGTAAACAAAGCTACATTTAGTCGTCGTCGTACATTTACGCATTTTCAATATCCAATTTTACGTAACAAAATGTAACTTTATTATCTGTAAAATTTTATGCACTCAAATACGTCTCATTTCGCTCTCCTTGAAAAGAAATCGCAGTTCGCTAATTTTTGAGCTCAAGAAACCGTGAATTTCGCGCATTCTTCACATATTTTATTTCATACTTCAAATATAATAAATGAACTGCAATTCAATTACAATTTCATCTCGTGCCATTGAATCATCTCTCGTTTGACAATCGCAACACAAAAACACACAAGTGCGTACTTCACCAGCAATTTTGTTTCGATTACAATACATTTTCAATCAATGTAATCACGCGAAACAATATTGCGAATACTTTTCAGACGAAGTAATGTTTACTCTTTCGAGTACAAATGAATTGCGCAAAATGACACAAAATGAATGAATATCGAAAGCAAAATGATGTAATTTGTGAAAAATTCAATTGAATTGAATGTAATCGAAATTGTATTCAATTACAAATAACAAGCAACACGAAAATGCTGTGTTCTCGCATTTTCGTTTCCAGAACATTGATTACAGGAAAAACACAGGTAATCACTACCGCACTGTTGTGCAATTGCAATTGCAATACAAACGCAGTGCTGCGAAAAGAGTGGACATCGACTCGCTTGGTGCACTTATTAAAGAGGAGAGTTGAAGTTGCAGAATTCATTTTAGTGAAAGAAATATTGACTGAGTGAGTAAATACACTTTTCGTGTACTTTTCATGTGCCAAAATTGTTACTTTCGCGTTTGTAAGTTTGTTTCACTGAACGAAATGTGATTTTAGTCACATTTTATAGGAGAAATTGGTTTGATACCTCTGTGTTGCTGCAGTTTTGCAGTTAACTCGCGATTGTGAGTTGTGAGTGGTGCAATTCTTTGTCGATCGATTGCGAGCATCGATTGCGTAGCGAACGTTTCGAGACATTCTGAAAAAAGCACACAAATTACGAATTCAAAGACGAAACCGACGATTGATTTTGATTTCGAACGCAAGCAACGTCTATACTCACTTAAAATGTACGACGATACATGTTCGTGTTCAATGTTGCAGTGAATGATACACTCAAATTTCGAGTGACATTTCATTTCATTTGTGAAACGTTGAAAGTGATCAAACAAACGCCGACGAAAAGCCGGAAAACTGTTCTTAATTACTGTTTATATGTGCATTTCGAAAAACAAATTTCATTCAACTTTCGTTTCAATGTTGCTATTATGTTTTCCGGAAAACACAGTCCAATAACTCAACTGTATCTTTTTCGGTTACGAATTATACATCCGCAAAAAGCAATTTGACAGCACAATTGCGCAATAAAATTGGAAACGTTTTATAAATTTTGAAATATGTGTGCAATAACAGTTATCAGGACTATTATTGATTAAATATGTCACTTTTACTTTTCTTGGTAAAAGCTTTGCGCGATTGTTTCTTTTCACAACAATGCATTGTGCACATTTGTGTTTTGAAATGAACAAATATCCTAAATTATATGTATCGAGTTGAAAAATTCTTTGTACACATGTATACTTTAAGAACAATTTTATGACAACAATTGTTAGACAAAAGTGTATTCGGAATGTTGAATGTTGAATTGTTTAATGTTTCAATGAATTCATTGTTTGTTAACTTTTGCAATGAAATGAAATGAAATAAAATAAAATAAGAATAAAAACGTTGCATTTGAAATTGAAATTGATTAGAGTTACAGAGGCACTGATGATGTGTGCATGTACACATGTACAGTGTTTGTGATTGTTGATGAAATAAATGAAAAGAATAATTCTTTGCAAATGCAAACTGTGTCTGTTGACATTGAAGAAAAAAGTGTTAAATTTCAAAGAGGCGTTGAATGATGAAAAACGAAGAAGAAAATTATAACGACAAGTGATGTTTGTCACTTCGAATTCAGTTACAATTAAAAAGTAAAGTTTTGCGATCAATTTTCAAATATTTCGATTGAAATGAAATTTTGTTTTTTAACACAAACATGTCCAGAATGCAGTGATATAGAGATTACAGAAAAGTTATTGAAAATGAATCTCATTCTCATCACACTTGCATCAGATTAAAGATTAATGACTGACTGATAAATTTTTGTTGCTCAAAAAATATTCATAGTGGCAGTAATGAAATTTGAATACTGAATTCGTGAACGAAATGCGAACACGCGTATGAATACGTAAGCGAGTATCACATGAAATAATCATCGCCGCTGTTCGTCGCCAGTTCAATTACAGCATTGTACATAATGCATGAAAAGCGTGGTGCACACATAGAAAAGGTAATCGCATTTCATTAGCGGAACACATTTCGCTGCAATACTGTTTCATATTTCAAAAGTTTAGATGAATACTGCAAACAAAACGGCGAACTCAGCCAGCTAACGAAATTGCTCTAAGTTGCTAATGTCATTCAGTCGCTGTTTTCAGTTAGTTCTCAACTAAATTACAGAAATCATCGATCTATTTGCAATTCGCCGTTTTGTGTGTATAAATTACTTTTTGTTTGTAAACTTAATTAAGCGAAACACAAGAGAACACTGTCTTTAAACAGTTCTCTTCATTTACAACAAATTTCATTTTCGCTGCGTTCAGCGAAATAACAACAACGAGTAAAAAATTGTTTTTTCGATTATTTCCTTTTTTTGACGAATTTACTTTCAAAAGAAGCAAAATGGTGAAAAGTGAACGTTACAGCAAATTTGACAATCCGCTTGTTTTTTGAAAAGCAACAAAATGTTTACAGCAATTACATTGCATTTCAGTTACGCTCTGCTTTTTGCACCGCAATTCAATAACGACACGAAAAAGTTCTTAAATGAAATCAAGACGAAGACGAAGAAAAAAGCGAAGAAAAGTTTTGCTTCTTATTTTTTGCGAAGCAAAACTTTCCATTCTGCTTCTATTTTCATTTAGTTTCTTGTTTTGCTTCCAAAACAGTGAAGCAAAAATATGAAAAATGTGAACATAACGAAATAACGGTTTACGACTGTTTTCCAACAAATTATGAATATTTTGCGTGAGAAATGTAAATCGAAAACGATATTAAAGAAGAATTTTTCAGTCAAACAAAACAAACTGTTCATACACAATGTTGTTCATTAAGCTTCTTACTTTAATATGCATTTGCAACTGAATCATTTACAACAAAACTCTGATGTGTTTTTTACACAAATTCAAATTGATGTCAAAACATTTTATGCAAATTTCGTGTCGCATTCATTGGTTGTTGAAAAATAATAACGCACACACATTGAATAAGAGCATGCTTGAGACAAAAGAGAGATAAACGTAGCTAAGCCGAAATCTGCTTTTAAAAGGAGATTTAATGATGTTGGTGCTATTGAAAGCAAAACTTTAATTAATGTAGACGATTAAAAATTTTGCGAAGAAAGTTTCTACTCACGAAACCGAGATTAGTGAAGTACTAGCTTTTCTTCGCACTTTGTGTACATTTTAAAATCGATTGTTAAAAGTGTTTCGTAATTTACGCAACAGTGAAAGCATAACATGAAAAATTTGCTTGTAAAAGCTCGTTAAAATAATTAGTATTCAAAAAGCAATTATTATGTTCGACGTTTAATGAAACAACTCATCGATCTTTTGTGCTTCGCGTGTGAATAAATTTTATTTGCAACGTTTGTTGTTTTCGTTTCACTAAATTACAAATAATTTCATAACGCATCACATTGTTTCTTTCAACGATTTAATAGGATTTGAACGCTTTTCGAAATACAAACATCGATGAACACATAAATCGTCTCAACGTTTCACTGTTCACTGTATGTGTTTGTTTGTCTGTTCACGTCAACAAACTTATTGCAAAATGAATTCTCTCTTTTCTGCTTCTTGTTTACTAACAATTTGAGTGATTTATCTGCGAATTTACGTCAAAATGATTCGAAGCGAAAGCAACACACGGAAAAACACTGATAATCAGTTTACGTATAATCTTTTCGACGAAACTGTGCTCACCGTGTTGTCATAAGCGAGATGAGATGAGATGTTCAATTTGAAATTCACGTTTGCGTCTTCTGCAGTCTTCACTCTTTGCAAAGCAGTCTTCGAAAGCTGTTACGCTTTTTGAATTTATTATACAATTGTTTCAAAACTGATAAACGCCAGCGAAAGAGCATTTATCGATCGTCAACAGACCACGATTTACATTCACCGGATCTTGTGGCACTCATAAATTAACATTTATGCAATTTAAATGATGATCACAGAAGAGCAACATATTCTCATTTCAATGCTTTATCGAAAATAGATTCCAACTTTGCGATAAAACAAAAATGAATCGTGAATTGTTTGCCTGCAATGCAGACAAGTGTGACAAGTAAAAGAGTTCACGAAAGTTGTTGAATAGAATAGAAATCGGAAGTACAGTTCACTAAAGCTAAATTCGGATAAGCGAGACATCGATTCGTCGATCGCCTGAAGAACTTTCTTTCTTCTTTTTCGCTTTGCTTCGCTTTTCACTCGCATTGCCACTAAATGTGATGAACACTTTTTGAATTCAAACGTTTTTCTTTATTATGTTCATCGAATACATGTCAGATGTACTCAGTCACTCATTTAAGTGAACACAATTTAATTTTTAGTCATTTGAACACAACACTTGAAAATACATCGCTTCGAACGCGAAACATTGTGTTGCGTAAATGCGAGAAATAAAAATAATATTTATTGAAATATATAAAAAATACAAAACTCGTGTGAAAAAGTGCGTCTTTTTGGGCACTTTCATTGTCGTTCACAAAACAAATGGATTCAGGAAATTGAGTCAAAGGCGAATTTTGGTTGGGCTTGAATTACAACTATTTGCACCAGACGACGGTTGAGGACTATTTCGACTGCCTCTCTCTTTGTTTGGTTCGTTGTTTTCTGTATTGTCTTCGTCTTCTTTTTCCTGCGACTTGGATCTGCGAGGAAACGATGGCGGATCCAATCCGTGCTCGACGCGAAACATTTCCCAACGCGCGTCGTCCGATTCGTGAGTAACCCATCGTTGACCGAGTTTCATTTCCAACTCTCGCAAATCAGACCAACAAGTGTAATCCTAGACATTATTACTGAGTCACGGTCTCATTAAAAGTGGATACTTACTTCCAGCCAAGAGTGGCTCAATGATTTGTCGACTGTGTACCTCTTTCGAGTCTTCACTTGCAGCAAGTTATTTATGAGATCGATAGCTTCAGGTGTTATTTCTTTCCACGGATTCGGAGGATACATGAAAGCTGCGTTTTGTATTTGATCGTTTATATCTTCTTCTTCGTTGAAAGGGAAAGTTCCACTGAGACTCACGTATATTATTACTCCGACAGACCACATGTCTAGCGAACGATTGTATCCTTTATTGCGAAGCACTTCGGGCGCCAAATAGGCAGGAGTTCCCACTACAGATCTTCTGAAAGACTTTTCGCCTATAATTCTGGCGAAGCCGAAATCACACAGTTTCACCTAACATTCAAAATCGTTAAAAATCACGTTTTAAAATTAAGCGTTATTTACTTGTGTAAACTCCTCATCGGAAGATAACAATACATTCTCAGGCTTAAGATCACAGTGAACAATGTTACGAGAATGAAGATATCGCAAAGCTACCAGAATCTGAATAAAACACAAAGAGAATGAATAAAAAAAATGAAACAAAATACTGAGATGAATAGCACTTACTTGATAGATGAGAAACTTGGCCACTCTTTCCGATAGTCTACCTCTCTCACTCATCAATATCATTTCGAGCATATCTCCTTTCAGCTTTTCCATAACGACAAATATACTTTCGGGAGTTTCGAACATTTTCTCGAGATTAACGACGCCAGGATGATGTATGTTGTGCAGAATGGCCACTTCATTCTTCAACTGCGCTTCTTGTTTCGTCGGAAATCTGAGCTTATCGATCACTTTTATTGCGACCGCACGCGAAGTGGTTCGATGCACACCGCCGTACACAACGCCGAACTGTCCTGAACCCAGCACTTCGTCTGGAAATATCTGGTACTGAAGACTGATATCATGATTGCTCTGATTTTGTTGCTCGTTTAGAGATGCGCTTGAATTGGGTGCTCGAAGTGTGATTGCCTTGTTTTCGGTTACAGGCATTAAAGCCTGTCTTACGGTTTCGAACCAACCTCTGGAAATATCGTAATCATCGCCACAAAAATAATCACAATTAGTAGTTCGCAATTCAAAGTAAGTAGAACTGTTGGAAGAGTTTATTGCTAAAATTTCGGATAATGGAATCTCTTTGTAGTATTTGGATGAGTTTTCGCTGTTGAACATAGTGATTGCCTTTGTGTCTAATCGCCAATAGTGACGTTTGCGCTACATTTTACATTTATTACAATCAATTTTACAAATAACACTACAGAGAAAAAGAACATACCGTTTTGTCTTTACTTGAGCAGTGAACCATCCATCCTTCCTTTAAAACTTTCGATCCTCTTCTTTTCGTGTGTTTAACGCTTTGTACAATTCTCATCAGCGGAATGTTGTTGCTCGACGTTCCTCTGTAACATTTTATGTGCTGTCAAAGTAGCAGTGAAGCAGTAAATCTCTTACGTAACAGGTTGCAGCTGGTGATGAAGATCATCATCGACACCGTTGCCTTTCAATTCGCCGAGATTCTCGCTCTCTGCATCCGAATCTTCGTCTCCATTCTCTTTCTCTAAACTACTGTCCGCTTCGAACCATTCCTTCGGTGCCTCTCCAGTGCAATCCATTGGCACTTTTTCCGCACACTTTTTGTGAACATTAAAGCGACAGTCTTTGCACTGTAATCCTTGTCTGAAGAGACCTTTCAACAATTTCTTGCAATGCTGGCAAACAGTTGGTTTTGTGTACGAGTGCACGACAAACGAATGGGGCACTCGAATGCGACCTGCAAGCTCGCGTTCTATCCAAGCCGGTCGTCCCGAAACGGGAGTTCTGCTGCCGCTGCTGCTTCCACCGCCTGTCGATGGACGACGGTCTCGGCTGGGGGAAGACGCCGGGAACTATGTCACCATTAATTGGTGCTACCAGAAAACGAAAAGGTAAACTTACGGGTTCTGAGGCAGCGCTGAATGAGGCACTGCTGCTGGTCGTTCGTTGCAAATTGTCGGATGTAGGAGTTGTGGGAAGTAAATGAGTCGAAGAACGTCTTCTTCGTCCATAAGTACAATTGTTTGGAATTTTGTAGGCACACCGTTTGTGATAATTAAGACCACAGCCTTCGCACTTAAGACCCTGTCGAACTAAACCGAACAACATTTCGCCACAAAAGTCGCAGAAAGTTGGTGATTTGTAAGAATGTATTTGCAGCGAATGGGGCCTTATTTGCACCTCATCTGAAGGACTGTTACCTAAAGAAAAGCAACAATATAATTCGCTGTTACATAACAGCCGTAACAGGCATCGAAATGCAGGTTGTAGCCTTAACCGCGTTACGTACCAGAAACAACGATTTCGACTAAAGAACCGTCAGTGATGTCAGATGCGACGTTGATTGGTAGAAGAATATTTTCCGAGGAATAATCGTGTTTAAATAGAATCAAACGTTCGTTGAGTCGATTGAGGCCATGGTCAGGAAACTGGACGAAAAACGCAAAAGATGATACTTTTACTACTTTCTCTTCAATTTCCAACTGCACAATCGTGTTCACTACACGAACTAACCATTCGTATTTATGCCGCTTATCGCGGTTACTCTGCTTTCTCAGCCTTCCTTCGCGTTCCAATCGCAACAAGTGACCCAACAGCAAATTTACTGCGGACCTTCAAATTTATCCACATTCAATGGCAATCATTCACACTAAACTCATTTTTTGCAACAAATTCACACAATATTCACCAGTGACTGCTGCACAACTCTTAACAAAACATATGAACAGACATACCTTGCGATCAATGAACTTGCAAGCCTTGTCTTTAATTATCTTCAAATTTAAGTCCACAATTTCAACGGTAACAGTGTCTTTGACGAGACCAGACTGCATTTGGAATGTTATCTCTCCGGGAATGTTCACAACTGGAGGCTCCATTTTCACCTCTTCCGCGATTGGATTCAATACCTGTTAAAATGTTAACTCGCTTTATTCACAATTGTTTTCACTCGAATCGACTCGAAGGTCGAATGAAATAGTTCTTTGTCCCACATTTCAATAGACCAGGGTTACATTAACAAATGCAGTAACAAGTGTTACAAGAGTTACGTATGCTGGCAACGCTCAATTATGCAAGCCGAACAATGTGTATGTATAATTGCTGCAATTACAAACATTAATCGTACACGCACATAGCAATCGTTCGTTATCGATCCAACTGAGTAATTGTTTTCACTAAAAAATGATGGTTACCTTCGTCACTATAAATTTGTTTGAATTGGCCATCGCTTCGCTCGCTGAACACAATCACAATGCTAATCGTTCAACAATTAAAGGTGATCGATTATTGAATTAAAACAAGAATTCAATCGGAAACGTTTATAAAATGAAGGCTTCAATCAACAAAAAGCGAATAAAACATACACTACGTAGTACGTACTTCCATTGTATCGGTAAGTCGACGTGTTTATTGCAAATGAATCTTTTTGGATAAGAAATACAAACGTACACATGAAGAACTGTTTGTGCAGGAATGCAACTAAAAGTCGGAACGTGTAAAACGGTGCGTATCATATCAATGCTGTCAATAAACAAGCGCTTTAATTTTTGTTAACTTCGATTAGATAATCATTGCAAGCAAGCAAGCCATGAAACACAGGTGTGCAGTGTTCTGTTCATCGTCGTTGCATCGCAATTTCAGCCATTAATGCAATTCTGCCATCAAAGCGCGGACGATGGAATGAAGGACTCTACATACTCGCATCTATTTTACCTAAACTGCACTCTGTTCATCATCATTCGCCGTCAGCTCTTTGCATTTATCGTATCAAAAGTCTATTGCGATCAAAAGACAACAATGAGCGCAATTTACAACAATATATACTGTATATTATTATCGTTTCATTGCATCTACAATGGAGCACATAAGCGAGCTTTGTTTGCATTCTGCGTTGAGACGTGCATTAAATGCGAGCAAAGTAAAGTGCGAATAAAAATGAGTAGCAAATTCGCATTCAACGAACAAAGCGATCGATAAAACCACAAATTTTGGG
>NCKV01000664.1:0-14932 GCA_003675905.2 Leptotrombidium deliense
CAATGAAATATGTGATAACGTTATGTTCGCGCAAATGAGCATTACGTTCTCCTCCATTGCCAGGCACCACTTCGTACTCTCCGTGCAGACAATCCAATGTGTCCTGCGTTATATGTACTCTACCAGGTTCTCCTCCTGCTTCCATCATATTTGCTGCATTCAAACGCAATCACTCATTCAATAAACAACCGTCGAAGTGTCTGTTATCTCACCTAAAGTAACATCATTACTCCAAACATCGTATTGCCACTTTCGAAGCCCGAGCACTCCGCACAGTACTCTTCCAGTGTGTATTCCAACCCTCATATTTAACTGAACGTCAGTTGCTTCCACAACAGAACTGCGACGAAAATATCATTAATGATGTGTACGCAATCAGTTGATAAGAAAGCCCATAAGTCATTACACAACAATTACCTTAATGAATACTTTTACGGATCATTTTATTATTCATTTTAGTTTGTGTGCATAAATACTTTGCGAAATACACACGATATCACATAAGATTAAGTAAAGTTTCTAAGTAACGAACGCTTCCGCATAAATATGAATGTTGATGAAATGCTCAAAATAATCAAAGAAAGCTTTAAGCAGTGGGCGAATATATACCAACGAAACTAATGAAAATATAATTTCATTTAAAGACATTAAAGCAACATTCAATTTGGAGGATTTTCGTACAGCGCTCCGCAAAAATCAATAAAATCATTTTCGCAGTCAGCAGCTAGCAGAAACATAATACGTTTTTATAAAGTGGTTCAATATTTACTTTTCCGTTCTTAAGTTTTGTGCCATTCTAAATTAAATCAACGAAAGTTATACTAGTTTTGTTTCCCAATCGAAACAAGACTGGAATTTTAAAGTGAACTCGCATTGTCTTCATTCAAGTAATGAATCGATAGCTGCGAAAAGTAAAGCATTCAACGAATCCATTGCATCCATTGCTGTTTCTCTCTGCTGTTCACGTCCGTCCAACAAATCGTTTGGAAACAATATTTCACACTTCTAATTTATTAACAATGCTTTTCTAGGGAAACATGTGTACATGTGACCACTGCTTTACATCGAATGCTTGCTCAACAATAACAGACAACAGTAATAGTTTCACAGACTGCTGCAGAGGACGACATTGAAAATGTTCGCAAGTGTGGCGTCAGCGAGTCCTCCGACATATTAAACATTTGATGCGACATTACTGTTTCACAATACAATACATAAAAAACACAACTTTCTTTTTTCAACTTTTCTCATAAAAACAGTAATTTTGAAAATGAATTGTGCACTGATCTGTTAAATCGGAAACGAACAACACACAAATTGTAAACCAGGGAGAAAAGATTCAAATAGCAGATCTAACAATTCCACTATGAATTCGTTGAAGAATACATCATAAATGCTGTGATTACTCAACAATAATACATTTCAATTGAAAAAATGCATTGAATGCGACTCGGAGGAAAAGGAGAAAAATTTGCAAACATCAGGGTCAGCGAATAATGTAATCGAACTGTTCTCGTCTCATTATTAACGCTCGCTGCTGCGAGCGATACTTTCTCTTTGTGTTTCTATTAATAATTATGATCGACAAATTAAGCATTGTATTCTTTTCAATGCACTCAGTTGCAATGTACATGTAAATGTACATTTCACAGACAATCGACTGCTTCGAGTTTTAGAGTAGAAGTCAATTTCGGACAAAAATTTTTGTCACTATTCTTTGACAGCACTTTGATTTGACATCACTAAAAGCGAATGAAACGACTCTCCTAAATCGAAGATAAATGAAAATATTCATAAATAGGTTTATTGTAACGTTTCCTCTGAGAACAAAGTAATAAACGCTGGAAATTGAAGCAATCACTTCGATGTCGTTAAATACGTGATCCATTATTTAAGAACCTTTGTTGACACTGCTTATTACTGAAATCGTTTGAATGCTTCAATTGAAGCAATTATTGGTACTCGTATTAAAATCAGAGAGAAAACGTGAACGTGAATGCAACAAACTTCATGCGAGTGCATCATTATAAATAAAATCAATTAGAAATATTTCTAATCGGATGCTCGAGTTCACATCATTTATTCGCAGCATCACGGCGAAGCGTATCATACACCAAATCTGAACAAAAAATTGTAATTAAAGTTTCAACTCGTTTCAAAACATCCGCAATTTAAATCTGATTACACACGAATGCGAAATGCTTCACTCGAAATGGTCAAATTGGATTGAAATATGAAAATGACACGAAAATTAGCATTTTGGTTGAAGAGGGCAATCGCCGAATGTGTTCCGCTGTTGTCACACACCACTGCAAAGGGTGTGATCAAAGTTGCTTCTTTCTATTTTAGAATAAAAGCTGGGATCGATGCTTGCGCTGAAGTATCAAGTGAAATGCATAACGCAGCGTTCGATATAAACACGTATTGTTTCATCTAAAACGTATTATGCGTTCTTAGACCACTTTTTTAAATTCTTAATTAAATTCTCGCGTGACAAAATATGCAACCAAATCAACATGATTACACCGGCAACGAAAAGTGTGCAAACAAAATTGTTAAAATGAAAATAACAGTTTCAAATCAATATTTGGTTTTTTTCAACAGGTTTCACGAACTTTTCATGGTTCTGATCGAAAGCGAATCAGAATTTATACAAAAAAGAGAAGCTTCGCATAAAATGCGTGGAAAACGAAATCAATGTCGAATCGTTGAATAGCTGATAACAAAACTGAAGCATGTCGTCGAACGTGAAGAAGAAGATTTGAATTGCAACTTAACAACAAAATAATGATTAAAATGGTGAATGAAGCGAGTAATTATCCTCTTAATTATGTAATCGTTATATTCAATTCTCTCACACAAGGGGACCAGTTTAATAAGTTTTTCAGTAATAATTAATTTAGCAATACTTTTTTTGATTAAGAACTTAATGTGACACTAAACTAAGTGTGGGCTCAAGTTTGGTAATAACTGTTTTATTGGAGGCAATTCAAACATTAGATCATTGAAAATATTGTAAACATAAATACTTCTTGGTAAACATTAAATCTATATGTATATTGAAACCTTACATTTAAATGAATCCATACTTCTAAAACGAGTGAACCAATATAAACAAGTAGTATTCAACAAATGTAGAGTTGAAAATTGCTTTTCAAAAATTTGAGAGAAAGAAAAGCAAAATAAATGAAAACATGGAAACAACGAAAGTTTAGTGAATACTGTTTTCAACTTGAGAACACGAAATTTAAAAATATTGTGAATCCAAAGTTTTGTGTCGTTCAATTCATGCAAGCAGTGAATGCAGTGTTGAATTGAACATATTGATGCAAAAACAAGACAAAGTATTGATCGATATCAGTTACAAAAACAACGATAACTGTAAGGAAAATTTTTTAACGTCTTTAACAGATTTACTGAAAAGATATGATAGAAACACAAATGTTATTAAAGTTATTAATGAGATAATTACGTGTGATGACAGACGTTTTCGAAAACAATTTTCGTAATTTGTCAAGAATGTGACATTGCTTTTGTTTTCATTCGAGTGTGAAAAGTGAATATAAATGCAAAACAAAAAAGCAATTCAGATATCAAACATATAAAAGATGTCGAAAATGCAGTCACTGTCATTTTCTTGTCATCAGCAAATTATGCGTTAATCAACGATTAATTGTCAGTACGAAAACACAAACATGTACAGGTTTTAAAACAAATAAACGAATGACAGTTAATAAAACCATTTCATAAGCGTCTTCAATTAAAACACATGAAATGAGTAGAAATTGCTTAGCAAAGGCATACTTTTATAATAATCCGAAAGGCTTAATGTTGACGCAAAAACATTAAGTTACGCAAAAATGCATTACACATTTACGCTGTACAAGATTACATATTCGAACTGATTGTGTGTGAGCACACAAAATACACACAGAGCCCCTTAAGTGAACAATGCAGTAAACTAATCAGCTTCATACTTAGCAATGTTTGCATGTTTTCTCAACGTTTGGATAAAAGCATAGAATTGACAGTAACGGCAAATCGAGTTGCATCACAAAAGGATGTTTTATGTTTCCAAAGTTACTTTGCCAAAATTACGCTTTATAATTAAAGTTAAGCCGCAAAACGCAAATATGTGTGTATCTCCATCGTTACAAGCACACATGAATTACGTTGGTCGTCCATTAAAATTCCGCAGCTTATAACGAAGTATGAGTAAACATGAAACAATTTTGAGACCATTTCAAGTGACCGAAACATAAATGGAAAAACGTATCGAAAGTAATTTACAGTTTCACAGTATACACGTTCAGAATAGAAATGAAATTGCGTGAAAAAAGATAAAATGAGTATCATTAAACAAAGTGATGACAGTAAGATTGTTCTTCACGCGCTTGTAACGAAGAGAACGAATAATGAAAATTTACACCGAAAATGTTTGGCGAATGATTTGAGAGCTGTTTGTGATGTTCATTGATGAAAGAGCTGTTTGTGATGCATTTCTTTTGTTTCCGCAGAAGCACAAAAAAGAAAAGTAAAAAGTATCTCCTTTTGGATGAAAAGGATATATTTCTTTGTGGACATTTCGTACTGGTTTTTAAAGAGAATGAAAAACACCGAAAGCATCGATCTTTGTTAGCAGTTGTTGTTCGGCAATGCATGGCAAACGATTTCAACTTCGAGAAACTTTTAGCAACTCTCGCATTGACCTCTGTCATTGTAACGAAAAGTTCACATTTTCGCTGTTATAGAGAACTCATCAAAAACAGTAGATATCCAGAAATGGTACAGAAATCGATGGACCAATGAAAATAGCGACAAAGAGTGCATTTACGGTGTTGATCCTGCAGTAACACATCGCATAAACAGTTTCGTTTCGGATCCTCTGTTCAACTGAATTACGACGTCTTTTCTCCAAGTCACACAACCCATAAAACGTATGCAAAGCACACAGAAAAGATTGCTTTTGCACATCGAACGAACGTATCGCGGAAATAAAGTTGTTTTAATGATCAGTGACAACTGATGAGAATGTTGCTCAAAAGAGGCACGCAGAACAATAATAAGCGAACGATGCAAAGCTACTTACATCTTAATTGGCACCAAATTTAATTGAATCACATCGAGAGCAACGAAAGCGGAATAACATAAGGAAAGAGTGCTCTTTCAAGATATTGCGGTTTTTGCTATTTTTGTGATACCTCTCGTGAGTTGTACCGAGAAATCTTGTGAAAGCATAACTTGCAACAGTAAATAATAAATTATTTTCGTTGGAGTGACACGCTTCGCAAGTAAAGCCTGATCAACGACCAAATAAAGAAATACTCACGCAATAGCGTCAATCATATCGAGTCCCATTTCGACTGTGCAGTGTGCGTGATCCGATCGCGGCTCTGGAAGTCCACTGACGCAGTAGTAGCAATCACCTAAAATCTTTATCCTTAAACAGTGATTGTCCTGAAATGAATACTCAAAATTAATACAACATTTTGCAAAATATACATTTACATTAGCTAACTGATCGAATCTTCCAAACAATTCGTTGAGAAGCCTTACAAGTTCCTGAGCAGTACATTGCGACGCCAAAACTGTGAAACCAACGATGTCAGCGAAAAGGATACTAAAACAAAAGAAGCAATCAATCGACGACAAACACCATTTACTCGAAAAATGACCACTCATTGAAACTCATTCATCAGCGATTTGTGAGCACCACATTTGCTCATAATTAGATAAAGTGAAACAAAGTGAAACATCGGTTTTGTATAACGGTCTAAACGAGAACGTGAAAATGTAGAGAGTGATGCAGTTGCAGTAATTCACCACCAAAATGAAAATAACATAAATAAATAACGAGAGTTTGTCGAAAGAGGTTGTTCGTTGCACATTTATGTCTACGATCAGTGCATTTATATTGCGATTCTAGTATTCTGAACATTGGCGAGAGCAAGTGTTGATTGATGGTTGCTTCGCATCCAAAAAACAGATTAATGCGCTTTGCAATTAAAACGCGAATCTGATGAGCTGACGTGCACTTTAATTACTAGTTATATGGTCGCGAAACAGTAAATTATTTTTGCTTCTTTTCGAATTGTGAACACTAATTTATGACCGCTTTTATCTGCTTTACAGCTTTTCAATTCCATCACCGTTCGAAATTCAGAGCACACTTTCGATGCTCTCGTTCGATGCATGCATTGCTTTGCTTGAAATGCTTTTCAGTAAAGCCGATCAAAACTGAAAACGGGAAAAGTTTGCTTTAGTTCGCAGTTTATTACAGTTTTTTGCGATCGACGAACAGTTTGTGGACACCACTGACGGTTCATCTTTCGAACGGCTCTAATTAAGCGATCTATCGCCTTATTCCGCTTTCTATTCGCGTGCAATAAACGACTACAAATGCTTCATTGAATCCATGGGTTTATACAGTATTTGTTGTCTTCACTGTTCACCACGGATTACAGAATAAAGTCTTTCTGTTCTGTTCTACGTTTAACGAATGTCATACAGCCGTTCATTGACATGTACACCTCTCTTATCGTCTGCAACTCATAAACGAGCACTCGAATCGATTTTCATCAACAAAATAACAAGTGAACGTGAATACTATGTAGACACGCTTGAGCATAAAATATCACCTTTGAGACAATAAATTTTAAGCATAAAAAATAAAACACATAAAAAAGAATTTTGATTCAAACTTCACTATGAACGCCGAAGAGGTTCTTATGTCTGTTAATTCAGTTTCATTAAAATTACTCCTTTTTCCGTAACGATTTTAAGATCAATATTCGTTCAAAAAAACTGTCGCCTCCTAAATATAGTGATTTTATTTATTGCTTAATTACTTCAATAGCGTAGAAACGAGAAGAATATAAGAACTTGCAACTTTGAACTAAAGAAAGCATTTGAGTTTAGTAAAAAAACATTTCTTTAACGGCGAATTACGTTCCTTTTAAAACGAAGCTTATTTTGCTTTTAAAGTTTGATTGTACATGTTCTAGTGTGTGATGAGCATTATTGAACATTATTATTACACAATGAAAGACACGAATGAAAAAGAAAATAAAGGTGAATGTGATCCGTAGCATACACATATAATATTCATAATTTAACACTGAAATGAAGATTAAACGTCAAAGAAGCATACAAGTGGCGTGTAAGACTTGAGACACCACATCATGCTTGAAAATTAGACAACGTTTAGCGAATAAACGAAATGAAAGCTGAATACATGTAGATAACCCATTCACAAGATGCACAAGTAAAAGTAATGCGTGGGAATGAAAATAATTGGTAAACTATTCAACAATCTGTGAAGTGCACTTTCTGAGGTGGAACTGTGAATTATTAAAATGAAACTTAAGACGAGTAAGATAAGATTTCGTTAGAATGATACATAACGAAAGAAACATGAAGAGACGAATTAGACGAGAAACGATTGTCAACAGGTTAAAGGACCGAGAATGAATGTAAATGTAAATAAATTAAAATGAAACTTAAACTGACAACGACCATGTTCAGAATATACCTGTGAATGAGTGCAGTTGTAATGAATAGTCGCGTTGAAGTGATTGTGCATTAAGTTTTGAGATATTACCTGACATTTTCGTGCTTTTGGATATAAATCTTGTGAAACTGTTCCAATTCTCGGGGAGAAAGAATGTCTGCTTTCATCTCCATCGCCACGTGTTGTGGTAGAACCGAAAGAAGCAATCTTTCCTGTGTATCCAAGAAAACAATGAAAATAAATTCGAATTAGAAAGAAACAATTGACGCTCACCAATTTCTCATTTTCATCCTCCATTTCAAGTCTGGCATTAATACAGTTTCGAGTGTCCAGAAAAGCTTTGCGTCCAGCATGCTCCATTAAGTTGTGCACAAACAAACCGACCAGATTAACGCACAAAAATATGACCACATTCGCAGCGATCTGTAAAAACATAAGTTAATAAATAAATTTCAACTTCAACTGGATGGTTTAATTTTGATGTTTTTGTTGTGTCGTAAAAATTATAATTTCGCAAATTAAAAGTGAAATGAATCGAAAAGGTTACAAAAAAAGGAGAAGTATACTTTAGCATAAGAAAATTGGTTTCACAAACTATGTTGAATGCAAATTCGCTTTATCTACATACTCTGAGTTTTCTTCTTGCCATTTAATAAATGCTACATTTTGTGTAAAACAGAGAATTTTGTTCGAGAATTTGTGTCTAATATTTTCTTTGAGGCTTTCAAAATATAAAATTGCAAAAAAACGCAGTATTTGAGCGTCAGCCTCTTTGGGAAATAAAATGAGTGTTTTTTTATTCAAATCGTTCGCCGATAAAAGCATTTCGATGCTTTTGCACCCCGTAAACTCGCCAACATTTCACAACAAAATATCACGGTTTCTGCTGTGAACATTCGACGATTTAACCATTCCAAAATGAAAGAAACGATAACCAATTCCATTCATCTTACACTTGAATCGCAGGAAACGTTAAATTCAGACATATTTCAATTGCAGTTAGAATTGTAAATCGAATGACGAAATTTGAAAATAAGTCGATATTAAGTTTAACGAAAATAGTGCTAATATTAAAAAAATTCGCAACAAAGTTATAAAATTTTCTGGATGCTTAAAGAGCACTTTAGGTAAACGAAGCGAGTGAAACGAACGAGACGAAAATTTTGTTTGTTTCGCGAAATTAAAGTTTCATTTGAGAATGAACGCAAAAATATTCTCGTGAAATGTGTTTTCAAACCATATTTCATGCATTCTTTAGCAGCGAATTGAAAATGCTTTTTTGTTCTCGAAAAAATTGCACATATTTCGTTGAATACAAAAGCAGTATTCGATAATACATAGAATCGCAAATATTCGGCTAACATTTCACAATTTTCTGTTTATTTCATTTTTTAAAGGAATGTCGCATAAAAATAAAAGTGAACCGAATACGCTTTCATCGAGATTGAAATATGAGAAGTGCAACAAATGAAATCAATCGAGCCATTTAAATAGTTGAACATATGAGAATATTCACCATTATTCCTATCTTCGCGTTAAATTAAGGCGAATGTTTTCTAAATTATAATAGAGCTGCTCGGAGCGATATGCAAATCATTTCTTTGTCGTAATTGTTCGCCAAGAACATTTCTTACTTTTTGTGAGATAAAATTGCAATTTTCTTTGCCTCAAAAAATAGTGATACCAAATATTGCCAACTTTTATTAACAACGTAAAGAATGTTTCGTAATTTTTGTACATTCTGTGATCGATGGTCTCAACGTTATTATTGTTATTCAAAAATTTCTTATTTCTTTCGGCTTTCAAAGAACAATTTTTTTGCATGAGTAATAATACGTAAGATTCATCTCAAAAGCATCTCAACATTTATAATGAATACTGAAAATTGAAGCGAATCTCTATTAGCGAACAATAAAAAGTATACTTTAGAAGACTTAAATTGGACTCAAAAGTAAAACCTTTGAAATGAGAACACTTGTTTGAAAAATGTTGGGATTAATGACGTTAGATTAGAGATGCTAGAGTGAATCGAATTTGGACACTTCTCTCAAATTAAATCCAATTTTAAAAATTATCCGTCAGAAAGTGAAACTGACGTTTCAGTTAACCTAATCTAACATGTTTCATAAATGCATTATAGAAACGTCATAGATGATCACAATCACACTTTAACTCTTACTTTTTGCAGTTATGCGACAGTTTGAAGAGTGGCGAAAACAATTCAATGTAATATTTTCATTTTACATTGCAATTCATTCATTTCTTTATTCTTTTTTTAGAATTCAGAGACTCAAATTCTCTAAAAATTAAAAGATTTCAAATTCATTTGCTTTTCATGTTTCGGAAAAACGATTCTTCACTAAAATTAATCTCGTTGATAAAGTGCAGAAACAGTTGAACTTTGCAGAAAGTTGCACAAAATTGACAAAGAAAAACAGTTTCTTACTGAAAAACGAAAACAAATCAATAAACGAAAAAAAGAATTAGCGTTGTTCTACTAAGAAAAGTGACAGAAGAAAGATTTATCCATTTGTGTTTCAGGAAATCTTCAACAAAATTCCTCTCTTTTTCGCCATTAATAAAATGATTCAGTGCCGCATGAATTCGATACTCGAAATCATTTTGTCTCAACTATGTATAACATGGCGAACATGTGTCACTAATCAATAATTAGATAACATAATGTAATACCAAAATTTAACTGATTTATCAAAAAATAGCACGAAAAGAAAATGCTTGTTTGGATAATAACTGTGATCTCTTAAAATACAATGAAGCTGAGCAAAGACGAGACAAGTCGCTAACGGTTGCGATGCACACTCACACCTTTCGCTTTGAATAACATGAATAGCTTTAATGCGATCAAAAATGCATCTTTGAATGCATGCACAATAAATGCGTAAAAATGTCATGAAACCGAGATTATTGAAGAAAAATTGTGGTGAATGCTAGTATTTGTTGACAAGCGCGTTCCTCTCAAAAACGATTGTGATTTTCACACTTCAAATCGAACTCAGCATTCAAATGGAGCACTTGATATGCGAATTTGTGTTATATAGTTTAAAAGTGCATCGCTATATAACTGAACGTTGCACGTCGAGTTCATAAAAATTTTACGGTCTTATTTTCGTAGACTCGAAATTAATAAAAAAAGATGAAAAACGAAAAGGACGCAATTTACAGAGCAGGAGATAAGAAAGTATTGAAATTCATTACGTTTCACATTAACTGCGCGGAAAATAAGAAGTAATGCGAATCTTATGTACGAAAATAATTGAATACTTGGCAATCATTGCAAATGCCTGCTGTCCGAATTCCCGAAAGCGTTGTTGTTTGCAACGACCGCAATCATAATAACGACAGGAATACAGTGAAATGTCTTTTAACGTTACACTTCTTTCAAAACGAGAGATAGACGTGAAAATCCGCACGCAACTTATTTGCGTTCACTTCAATGCAGTCATTGTGATGAAAAGTCTTTATTCCAGTATCGATGAGAATATCGATGAAAACAAGCAAAAGTTTAATTTATGTTACTATCAATGACATTACTTCCTTAATTCTCAATTTAATTTTTTCGCTTCGAGACAATCGATATGAAAGCATCGAAAAATAAAAGACTCGCAACTTCGAATCTCTAATATGGACGCGAAGCAACACAACTCACCTTGCAAAACAGTAAAAACAATGAATTATTTATGAAGTGACCACAGCTGAACAGAAGCACCTTTCAACAGTGCGAAAGTCGCTCATAGATTAAATGAAACATTTATGCAACTTCGTTTGGATTTCGGGATTACCGAGAACAGTATGACATTTACAATTCTTGTTTTCTAGGAAATCATTTGCACAAATAGTGAATGCAAAGCAGCGATGTAACAGCGATTATTATTCCGTTTCTTAGGATGCATAAACTCACAATATATAATGCTACCATGGATTACAGATGGATTACTTTTTTCAGTACATTTGAATTTTTTAACAACTGGTCAAATGAACGTGGGTGTAGAAGTTGGTGTTTTCCCAAAAATACTTCTTGTTACTCTTGTTACTTAAAATGGAATACTTTGAGGATGAGTAAACTGTGCGCACTCTTTCATTATTATCCAATTTCATTTTTTGTATTTTTTTCATCATTTCATAATGAGACATTTCCCAGAAACACACCTAAGTGTTTTGGCACTGAAACATTTCAAACTAAATGATAATTACACAAACAATTTAAATATACTTTGCACTGAAATTTAATTTTTGATGAAAAAGATAAACTTTTAATATTTTTAAAACAGTTACATGACACAAAAATGAATCAGCACGCATATTTGAATTTGTTGCAACAAATTGCAGATAAACAGTGCGCGAATGAATATTGTAGTGACATTCAAATGAAATCACAGCAGACGCAGTTCTCATCGATTTTTGCAGAAAATAAATTACAGTGAACGAAATTCGAAATAGACAATTCATTTCTGTATTTTTTGCTTCAAAACAAAAACAGAGAAACGAAAGTTTTGTTTCGAATATTCGAATGTAAACGAAAAGTAATACAAAACAGTGTTTCTTCATTAAAAATATTGTGAAAATACATTAACTTAATTACATGGTGATTGCACACTACGCCGACAGCGCACTAGTCTAACAATCTTTTTTTTAATATACGGTGAAACAAATCTCAATGCTTTTCATTTGTCGGTGTAGTGTATCTAAACAATTACACACAATCGATTATTGATGCATTCGAATAATACTAGCGAAATGAAAAAACAATGAGAGAAGTGGAGAACAAGTGAAGTATGCAGATGTCAATCGATCGCATTTCGAACAATTCTCTGGTTTGCAATTAAAGTTAAGTTTGTTAACCGAACTTTGTTTGCTAGAAAGAGTGAACGCAATCACAAAATTGTTGCAGCTATCATTTACACTGCGAAACTGGATGAGAGCAATGTTTTGTGATCTGTTGGCAGACGTAATAAGAAAAGTTGGTTTCGATTGAAACGATGCATCGTAAGCGAACAACGCTTACAAAGAAAACCCTTTTCTCGTCACTGCGAACAGTTGTTCGCAGCAACACGAAATTCACAGTAAATTAGACACGAAACTGAACACAACTCGAATTTACGGCGCGTTTCTCCGTTGTCTGTAAACGTAAATGAAGTTTCGCGAAAGTTTCGCCAATTTTGTAACATTTCTCAACCGAAGTACAAACAGAGCAAACATCTTTTACGAAACTATTTGTAAGTGCTATCAAATGCGAGCGTTTATTAGAAACGACTGAGTAACATAATATACGAAATGCATTCTGCATGCATTGTAAATGTATACACGAACAATGAAAGTGCATTGTTTGTGAAAATTGTAAATTCCATTTATCGCGATTCAGTGACACTTTGCATTTATTTTAGCAACGAACGGAGAAGAGAAGCTTAGTGACGACCATACAACTGTTGTACTACTATGTACAATTTGCAAACAAGATCATTTTTAATTCACGTACGTCACACATTGCGTAATGTGTCTATTTTAAAGCGTAATTACCGACTTATCGTTGTTTACAATTTAACAGTTTTAATTAAAACAAATAAGTTGCACAACAAGAAAAGGCAATATTATTGTTCAGCTTATAAATAGTGAAAGGAATGTGCATTGAAATGAGATTATTTTCTTTACGTTTTTCTGCAAACGTGAATAATCGAAATTCATTTGATTAATGTTCGCGTGAAACTCGAAATATATTCAAATAACTGTGAGTCTGCGATGTGTGTTGTCAGAATGTGAGCATTTTTTAGTGAAAATCGAATGGCAAGTTAACAATTCGACGTGAATATTGAATAGTTGCTTGCTTGCGTTCACTTTATGCAAACATTTCATTTCTGCTCACATAGACGCACACTGCAAGCAAATCACCGAGAATTGCACACAAACTTATCTTTTAAGTTAATTAAAAAGGTTCGTTCGACTTTGCTTTCTTAATAACTGACGAACAGTGAAAACGAAGCACAAAATGATTTCACTTTGGATGTCATCATTGATCAAATATAAAAGAAACTGCTTTAATCTTTGCTAAAATATGAAAGTAATCGTGATATTCAGAAACTGAATCGACGAACGTATGCATTCAAGCTTTGTTTAATTAATAAAAACTCTTTTTGAGCTCAAATAAAAAGTATGTAATAACAAAATGGAAACTTTGTTCGATAATATACGTCTTTGACGTAAGTTAGCATGTACAGTACATTTGAAAAACTAATTCTTTGTCGATTTATTGGAACGCAAAAGTTCGCAGTAAAATCAGCATTTGAATTATATTTACTTGTGCTGCAGTAAGGAATCGATATTTTCTATTTCCAGTTTAAATAAAAATTCGAAATATAAAACTTTGTTTGCTCGACAGTTAATCTGAAGAGCTGTGAAATCGATGCAACGTTCGCGAGTAAAAGGTAAATAATACGAGCATTTAGCGCTTAATGTTGTACATGCAACCACTGGTTCATACAGAACGCATAATTGCAGTCATCGATTACCTATTCGTATCGAAATTAGTGAATAACGAAAAGTGAAGCGAAATTGTATGCTTATCGACAGTTATACTGCACACAATGTGTGCATATATAATGCATACACTCTATTCATGTATTCATATTTTTGTTGTGTCTTATGATGACTGCAAATTGCAAGCGAAGCGAGTGACCAAATATCGACGAAGAGATAGTTTAAATGCAAATTGAAAAGCTAATTGTTCGTTGCATAATTAGCGACGAATTGTGTCGGCAACAAATGCGTACAACTTTTCAGCTGAAATTATGTTAAATTTCGAATTTCCAAAAATGTTACGGCAATTATTCTATTTCAGTGCAACTGTCGATTAAGTGAACACATTCAATACATTTTAAAGTAGAAGCGCGCAATTGCTTTCATTGTACGTTTTCAATTTTCAGGCTTCAATAAATTTAAGAGAAGATTGAGACATAAGTCCTCTTCTCGCACAATATTAATGCCAACTTATTTCGAAAGCAATGTTTTCTTGTTACATTTCTAAAATCAATACGAATTTCAGTTGAAAATGGAGTTCGCATTTAGAACGACTTTTTTACTCCATGTTTGCACATGCAAAACGTTTACATTTCAAACTAATTTTTTATTTAAAGCAGTGTTTGCTTAAAACTGTATTCATACATTTGTAAAGAGAAATGTGCAAATAGGCAAGCGTTCATTTATTAAGGAAATAATTAGATTGCAACTGCATTACCGTTTCTCCGCTTCATTTATTAACGCGCACGTAAATTATATATTATGTGTATTTTTGTATAAATATGTATATATAACGTGTCTAAGAGATGAGAGAGTACATATACGTGTATGTACAGCCAGCATCGTGTATACAATACAGTACACTGAACGTCAAATCCCGAAAGTAATCAAAAG
>NCKV01000665.1:0-14929 GCA_003675905.2 Leptotrombidium deliense
CGCATTTGTTAGTCTCGAGCAGAAATGTTGCAAATTGTGTGACTTTAAGCATTTGTCTGCGAAGCAATTTGCAATTTAGTGTTCGCGACGTTCTCAGCACAGCAACGCATTGCAACGCACTTTGCAATGAATTAAAAACAAAAAAGTTTCTCGCTGCTTTAAAGTATTGCTGAAAGTTTATTTTTTCGATGCAAAACTTAGAAACGATGAAATGTCTCTTTCATTACTTTTATGAGTTTTTTGCTTCTTTTTCGGAAATCAATAAAAAGAGAAACAACGAAGAGAAGTGTAAAATGAGCAAATCGTAATCTTAACTTGTTTGAAACCGTTTGAAACACTGTAAGTGAACATTGCGTTTCGCAGAATAGTTTCGCACTCTGTAAACGAGTGCACAAAAGTTTTCGATTCACTTGTTTGTTGAGTGAAAAATATGGCTTTTATCGACACAACGTTACGGTGAAATTTAGGTGCGTTTCGGTTTTGGCGAACGGAAGAAGAGGTGAAGTACTTTATTGCCATTTAAGGTTAAGAACGAACGTTTGTGTCAAACTCAGAGTTATGTTTCCAGAGCACAACAAATAAATCACGAGAAAAGGTGAAAACGTTTCCATTTACGAGAGACTCGAACCTCGACTGCAATCGCTGATTGCAAATGACACAAAAATGTTGCTAACTTCTCTCCGCTTATTTCTTTATAGCAAACACATTATTAATCGAATATTCGTTTTCAGCGTCAAACGCAAACCACGTTTTGTATGTGTTTCACCGCCGTTCACAGAAACTACACAATATTCAATCAAAGTTACTTCTTTATGTATTCTCTGTTAGAACATTGTAATTGTCGACTCGCAGTGGTCAGTTGTATGCAACACTTGTGGATGTTTACGCATATAAAGCGCAGCCATTGAATAATTCATGAATTGTCGGCAACTAAAAGGTGGACTCACAAGAGTAAAACTGTGTAAAGACTGCTTCTAAGCTTCAGGCCTTCTATTGACCGCAACAGCGCTCAAACATTGAAATACTCGATTATTGCGACTTTGATTTTTGTGGCATAACAGATATTGCGATCCAATCATTCGTTGCAACATTTTTACGACTTAAAACAATGAAAGAAACAATTGTTCTACGATTTTATATCTATTGTAAAGTGTGTATTGTGTTTTGTAATATATAACAAAGCAAAAGTTTGTTTCTCACTTTCGTTGTGCAGTTTTATGTGAAAAAGAATGAAATCCGTAAATTATCCTTTTATCGAATTAAACAAAGATTAAATTAGGATTATATTCGTTAATGAGTCTTTTCTTTCAACAGAACAGTGAATCGAAATGTTGTGTTTTGCAAAAAAGCGATGCAAGAGTTCACAGCGAGGCGTTTGTAACTGTGATAAATTGGAAATTAGAGTTTCTCTTTTCCTTTGCAAATTTAGTGTTGCCTCATTAAACATACGCTTTTCGAATTGACTTCATAGCTGTTTAGAGGTCACTGTTCACCGCTCTGCTATCTCAGAGAGAGTAGAACACAGCAAACAACTGCAATTGCAAGTATCGAAATCAATCGCATTTCACAAACCGTTTCCGAATCGACACTTTGCCGAACAAACATTTTGCAATTTTCGGGCAGCGAAAAGAAGGCTACTGTTGACCATCTTTACGATTGCTATTAATGTGTTTGCATCACTCGCATTACTTTCATAACGTTGAGCGACAAATCATTATAACTTTGGTTTCGTTGATGAAGAGACGAACAGACGAAAGATGCTCTTAAATTGGCGATTCGCTGAGTTGGCGACATTCTCTGCATTCCCGTTTATTCAGTTAATATTCGCGAACCGTTCGAGCGAAATTAAAGCAAAAGATACACATTAAAGAAGCAGCGAATGAAGAAGCTTTGTTTCGCGAACAAATGTCGTCTAACCTTCCATCAAAACGCTTCTGGGATCAGTGATGTTTCGCACATTTTTCGACAACAATTCGTGTGTACGTGGAGTGCAGTGACAGAACAACTCTCAGCGAGAAATCGTTTTGCGAACACAATTTAATCTTTGTTCCGCGATTCACTGTTCGCTCAAAGGTAGAAAACTCCAACAGAACTCATTTTGAAACACCGTTCTTTAATATAAAGTGAAGACTGAAGACTTTATTAATGTGTAATTACTTCGTTCAGAAAGCAATATCTCATTTGTTAACTCCAAAACGGCTCCAAAAGAAAAAAATTGGCTTCTCCAACAGCCAATATATTCCGGAGTCGTTTCACTGCGTTTTAGTAACATTTTTCAGATAAAAAGTGTTTCAAATTTTTGCAACCGTTTAAATATAACATTTTTCAATTGAATTCAGTTTCAGTGATTGCGTTGAATCGTTGTTGCAAACAAGAGAAGCGTGTGAAAAGAGAGTCAAATTTTAATTTTTATCTGCGTTTCGCGTTGAATTTATTGCAAACAAACTTTCGATTTGCTTCTGTAATGAAATGTGATGTGCAGTAACTGCAAACTGCATTTACAGCCAAATTGCATCGTTTTGTGAGTTTCAATGGAAAAGACTGTGAAATGAGTCTCTGTTCGCGTAAAATAGAATAACGGTTTCTTTTAAAAATGACTGTTTTGGGATTAAAGGTGAAAATGCATAAAAGATGAACGATGCTTGTCGCAACAAGTGCTGCTTGGTGTGGTTGAAATCTCTTTTTTCTTCATTCGTTCGCATGTAACTTATTTTCTTGCAATTTTCGTACAACATTTTGAAGAGTAAGCAAAGATTTGGACGTTCATTGAAGATTTTCTGCGGTGTATTCAAAGGATTAATTGTAATGCGCTTTTGATTAACTGATGGATATTAAGTCGCGAATCTCAGCTGTTTTGCATTACAGTTGTCAATGTATGGCTTTTCGAGTGAAATGTATAAAAGGCAATATTATTACCTGCTTAAGAATGGCACGCATCTAAGAGTAGTGAATCCTTTTATGCAACACTACTATTGGACTATTGGTCCGTGAAATTGGATTTCGTTTTCCGATTGCGAACAGAAGTAAATCACTGCTTTTCTTTGATATTATTGCTATTGACGCTGCAACGAATGCTGCCTTTCATTCACTGCCAATGTTACACCGAAAACTCGGTTCACTTTTGCATATCCAAGTGAGAAGTAACGCGTGTTCGCAAATAAAATTGATTACTGCTTACTTCTTAAAATAAACGCCTTTAAAAGTGAAGTAAATGATGGCAAACTGGGCAAACAGAATCGCAATTCCTTTTCTCATTTCGCGAACTAATATCGTTTTAGAAGTCTGTAAACGCGCTTTCACAACGTTCGCTGTTTCTGTGATTTCGGTTACAGAAACAATATATTTTCTTAGAATACTGCAAAACTGCGAAACTACCGACAAAGCAAAGAATTCATTTCTGTCAAACTTTGTTGTCGTTGAAAATATATTTGTGACCAGCTTTTGTGTACTGACGTTTTTTCAGACTTAGATTCATTGTTCCATTTTCAAGTTCAAAGAAAACAAAACAATTTTAATACTTCGAGTTATATATCATAGCAATAACGTAGTTAGACTGTATTGAAGTGTACTTTCAGTTGACAAATGAAAGGAACGAGAGAAAAATTTGGTTCCGAAATGTGTACAAAACAGCAGTGCGCTTGAAAATGAGATATATTTGCTCGATTTGCGCACTTATTTATTACGAAAAGATAAGCAGCGATGCAGCAGCGAACGAAGACACGTTCTTTCGATTCCCAAAACGGTTTCTCTGTTTGAATAAACCTCCGCTGCGATATGCAAACGAATTTGTCGTGTAACGGTATAACTTTCTATCATTTGCAGTATCAACGTAGAAGTACACTTCTAATTGTGGCAATAAACATGAGTCTCGCATTTTACATTCGAATGTGAATGTCCACTGTGCTCACTGAGTGATGCTCGTAATGATCGCTGAGTTCAGCATCTTTTTATGAGCGCAAAGTTGGTTCGTTCGCTTCAATGTGCAACACACACACTGTTCACTGCTTTCTAAACATTTGTTTCCCAAAAATAGAAGTTTTTCGAAAAAATCGAAAGAGTAGGAAAAGGTGCAATTGTCGGGCACACAAAGAGATTCGACGTCATCTCAACTTTTCGGAGCCAATTTTTTCGAAAAGGAAATTGCTTAACGAAATTGTGCCTCCATTTTTGAAAAGTAATATTTCCTCGTTTTTGTTTGAATGAATGTAAAAGGGATTTGTGACAGTGAATAAGTATGCGAAACTTGTGTTCTTCGGATAAATGTGACACTAACTGTAAAAAATTGACTACGACTGCGATTGCAAACATTTTTGAATACGTATGAATAAATTAAAAATACAGAGAAATATTGCGAGCCATATTCCGTACTTGTGAATACAATCTTACTCGAAATGTCTTTACTTTTAAAGGATAAAGGAGCTTTTGAAAGCACTGTTTATGTATTATAATATCTATGAAAGCATTAAATGTTCTTCCGAACCTGAGGGAAGACGTGAACTATCGTTTTGTGGAGTGTATCAAATATGCAGAGAAGAAAAAACGAAAACCACAATCTCATTACTGACGAGCATTTGATGTGCTGATGTAGTAATGTTGTGTAAAGTGACGTGAAATCGAATTTATGGACAAAAGTGCACCACAGTTGAATTAGTGGAGCAAACATAATTGCAGCTCTTCGCAGTTAGATACCTTTTTGTCGAGCAGTCCGCAGTGATCTCTGAAATAATTGCTTTTGAGTGATTATTCGCGTTATCCTCTTGTTTCTGCGTTCAAAGATGTATAACTGTTTAAAGTGCACAGTGAAGTATCCGAAAGATTGCTCGAAATGCTTTCTCAGTGCGCTTAAAGATTAAATTGACGTTTACAGCGAAGAGGAGGAGTGAACGTTAATGCCTTATAAAACAAAACTCTTTGTTCTTGGATTTGTAGCAATGATGAATCGCTGTGAAAATTAAAGATAACAAAGAGCCGATGAATTGTCGCCGCGAGTTGACTGCTTAGAACGAAAGGATGAAATTCGATGGCGCGTTTCTCTGTCATGTCTCTTCGGCAATCTGCGTCTATTCTCGGATTTCGAGGCATTCGAATGCGAGTGAATGCGAACATCGCCAACACACGCGTCGTATGTATGCAGGTCACGTCCGCGTGTCTCGAATCCTTTGAGGCAACTCAGTTTATTATGCAACAACGAGTCAAATAATCTGCCCTTCTCTCTTTTTATCTTCGCTTTTTGACAGCAATGACAGATAAGAAATGAAACACCAGCGAACGTTTGACATACATTTGACGAAGAAATGCTTCATCTTTTCGCTTTTTTGCTATTTCACGCTTTTCATAAATGTTGCGTTTCAAATTCGCGAAGCAACTGTGAATTCGTTACCTGTGTTCAAAGAAGCGCTCATTTCGCGTGAAGCTCTGACAAGCAATGCAAACACTGCGTGTCCGCTTCCAGGTGAAGAGGTGCACATTTGGTGTTCCTGTTATGAGTTCGATGAAGGATTGTTCGTCGACTGCCCATCGACAGAACTCGAGTCCATAAAACGCACACTGACACTTATCTCGTCTCCGATGAAATCATTTACCATTTATAACTTGGATCGAAATGTAACAAAACTTCCGAATGCTTTGTTTGCGAATGCGAGCGTCGAACGCATTCAGATTTCATTGACATCTCTGGAGGACATTTCGGAAGGCTCGTTCTTAGGAGTCGAAACTAAACTAAAGTCGCTTTCGATTACAAATAGCAAACTAAAGTCTGTCCCTCAATCAGCTATAAGTGTTCTCAAAGAACTGCAATCTCTTGATTTCGACACAAACGATATCTCAGAAGTGGAAAGTTATGCGTTTTACGGGTTGCCACTCGTCAGTTTGAATCTTCAGAGAAATAAAATTAGTTCTCTTTTGGAGTATTCTTTTGGGGGTCTGGAAAACAGTTTAGAAGAGCTTGTATTGATCAACAACAAACTGGTTAACTTTCCTCTGACAGCGCTGCGGAGACTGAGAAAACTGTCCACTTTAAAGTTACTAGGAAATGAGATTCGCGAAATTAGCGACGATGGATTCACTCGGTTCACTGCACTGCAGAATTTGGATTTAAACTCGAATAGAATCTCGCAGTTGAATGATAGAAGCTTTATTACAATGCCTAAATTAGTGTCTCTCTTTCTGTCTGCCAACAAACTGACTGCACTCGACGAGAAAGTGTTCGTTCATTTGGTTGATCTCGAAATACTCGACATGAGCCATAACTCTTTGCGAACATTGAACGGCGATGTTTTCGCATCTCTTCGTAAGCTGCGAACCATTGATTTGAGTAATAATCATCTCCATTTTCTAAAATACGGGACATTTCATAACCTTCCCAATCTAAGAGAGCTTTTTCTTTCGCGCAATAATCTGTTGAAAGTCAGTAACGACACATTTCGCAACAGTAGTCAACTGTCAGCCTTGTTCTTGTCGCATAATGCCATCAGAGAAATCGAATTCGGAACTTTTGACAACACTCCTAATTTGAATCAGTTACATCTATCTTTTAACCAAATTCGCGAAATTCACCCGAACTTGTTTAAACACTTGTTGGAACTGCGTTCCTTGTCTTTAGACAACAACTTAATTGCAAACATTCAACCAGGAACGTTTCAAGAGTTAATCGAACTGACTGATTTGCGATTGCAAAGAAACTTGTTGAAAAAAGTGCGCAAAGGTGTTTTTTACTCGTTTCCTTCTTTGCAAGAATTGCATTTGCAAAACAACCGAATTGAAGTGATAGAGACTGAAGCGCTGCAAAGTTTGGCGAATCTGGAGTATTTCAATATTCAAGGCAATAAGTTGATTGAAATCGGCGATGCTTTGAGTAAATACCCGTCCAGTTTGCGACATTTGCAACTCAACAATAACAACATATTCGCAATTCATAACGATAGCTTCAGAGGACAGAATCGTATCGAGATTCTTTGGCTTAATTATAACAAAATACAGAAAATAACGAAAGATGTATTCCGCGATTTGACTCGAGTGCAAAAGATTTATCTGGATCACAATGAACTTGCGTCTATTGACAACGACGCTTTCTCTGCACTTAACAATTTAGTTTATCTTAATTTAGAGTACAATAACCTGAATCATTTGAGTGTCGGTCAATTCCGCGGTGCGGTCTCAGTGGTCGAGTTGTACTTATCGCACAACCGTGTAATGGACATAGAACCGTTCACATTCCAATCGATGAAAAACTTAAAAGTGTTGCATCTGTCCAATAATCAAATATACGTCGTCAGGAAATATATGTTTCAAGGAGATTTGCCTGTCGAAGAGTTAAATCTAAGCAATATAATGGCTGAGGAGATTGAAGAGAAATCTTTTTCTGAGCTTTCCTCTCTAAAAAATTTGGATTTGAGTCACAATAATTTCAGTGCAAACAAAATTGATTTTCTCAATTTACCGAAAGTAAAGCATTTGAATTTGAAGGGCAATAATATGAGTGTCATTTTTCCGGACACCGCATTCGAACGTTTAACTGATGTCGAATACTTTGATCTCTCCGAAACACGATTCAATGTGACTGAAAACACGAAATGTTTGAGTTCTTTGCGAAACATTGAGACACTAAAACTGCAAAGTAATTCAATAAAAGTAATAACGAAGGAAACATTCGATTTCGGGAACCTGAGAACTGTTCGCAAACTGTATTTGGACGACAATAAACTGGATTTTGTGCCCGATACATCTGTTCTCGGAAAGATGCCGAATCTGGAGGTTGTGTCGTTGTCGCGAAATTTGATAAAACACGTCGAAAAGGGCTGTTTTGCCGAGAACCGATTTCTAAAGAAAGTAAACATGAGTAGTAACAGTTTAAGTGTTGTCGACGCGTCGGCATTCGTAAATCTAACTTCTTTGCTGAGCATTGATCTTTCGAATAACGTTATGCGACACATTTCGCAGGGAGTGTTTGACGGTGTGTACAGTTTACAAGAGATAAACCTTGATAGTAATTGGTTTCAATACATTCCGAACAATTTGATGCGCAGTGCGTTGTCCAGTCTCAAGTCCTTAACAGTGAACAGGAATCCGATTCTCAGAATAAGAGAGGATTTAAGTATATTTGGCGGATTTCCTGCTCTCGAAAGACTTAGCATCGAACAAGCCAATCTTTCAATCATTGCTTCTCATGACTTTTTCGGATTCTCAAACTTAAATTCACTTTCGCTGAGAAGCAATCATATCTCGAAAATTTCTCCGGGTTCTTTTCGTCCTCTGCGAGCGCTCACTTTTATGGATTTGGGGGACAATGAATTGGAAATATTGCCAGAAGAGAGATTAACCGGTCTTTCAATGCTCAAAACGCTCAATTTAACTGCAAACCATTTACTCGAAATGCCCTCCTTTAGTCCCGATCTGCGAGCAGTCGAGCATTTGGACGTTTCATATAATCGTTTGACTAGAGTTGATACTTTTGGACATTTGGGCCAAAGCGTAAAGTCAATATATCTTCACAATAACATCATTGCGTGGATTGCCAATAATGCCTTCCAAAACTTATCATCTTTACAAGTCTTGGACCTTCACAACAATTTTCTGTCGCATTTTGGCGAAGCGATTTTCGCTCCCATCGAAGTTTCCATCGAGACTCTTTTTCTTGCAGGTTCGTGTCTACTCAGCTTTCGCTGTTCACTCATCCACTCATGTTTCTATTGTAGGCAACCCAATTCATTGCGATTGCAAACTTTTGGATATCTGGGAATGGTTGCAGGATCATTCGAGGATAATTCCGTCTTCAGAACGCGACAAGGAACTGCTGTGTGTGCAGCCGGAAAAACTTCGGGAACATCTTGTATTTTCGTTGCATCCAGTTGACTTTTGTCCTGTGCCACTCATTTCTCTGATGGAAGTTCTTCTCCTTAGTTACGACAGCGTCACAATCCGATGGGACGTTCAGAACGGTGAGCAGTTTTCGAAATTCGTAGCAATATTCACTTTTGGGAGTTGTGTTAAATTCGTAATGAGATCCAGAATTAAGGGTCGCTATTTAGAGTTGCAGTTAGAATTGACACTAATTATTATTGACAAAAATGAAGTGAAAGCAGCACTTAATTTAAACGGCGCTAATTTGATTTGCGAAGATACGCTGGTTGGAGGCTTCACGCTGGACTATCACCTTACTTCCGATCGAATACCTGTTGTAACGAATCGACGTCTGAGTTCTTTGGAGCGCAATGTGTTTATAGATCACTTGGAATCGGAAACGTGGTACACTGTTTGTGTGCAGGCGAATGGTAAATACTTGCGAGCGTTGAACAATAAGCCGACTCCGTATGTCGTCGATCACCAAAGAAATTACGGCGATTATTCGACAAGCAATCGGAAATGTTTACAGGTTAACTCTAATTGTAACACAGGAAACGAGTATACAACGATTGCTTTTTAGGTACGGACTTTGGCATTCAGTGAGAAATCGAAATTAGCACTGTCAACGATCGGAATAATCGTCGCTGCCTGTGTTACTGTGGTCTTCATTATAACTGTATTTATTTTAATAACGGCGATAACTTTGCGAAAAAGGAGACGAAGACAGCGGCCTGTGAAAAATGATGTCCCTGAAGAATATATCACATACAGACATTTTTCTCTGCCCTCCTCTGAAACAGTCTACTCTTGAAACAATGCATCTGTGAACACTGAGCATTGATCGTCGATCGATGTGCATTCGGTGCTCTGTTCGCCGGAGTTTAGCCACTCACTCGTCATTCGATGGCCTTCGACAAAACTAAGAATTGGAAGAACCGTATTTGAGACATCGGCGGTTTATCAACTTGCCATCAATCTTTACGTTTTTGAGCGATGTTTGCTACACTGTTTCTGACTAAGATCGATGTTCTATTACTGCATACAACTGTAAAAAATGACGAACATACATACAAAGCTCGAATATTTCAATTGTGACTGCAGTTCGCTCGCTGGTTCCATAAAAACGTTCACTTCTCGACCAAATGTTAACTGATTGAAATCTGGCCAGTTTCACCACGTTTTTCGCTTTAATGGCCACCGATTCAATAATTCTGCCATTACCTCACACCTCCTCTTTTGTTACTTAAACGCATTCCATTTATGGATATGAATACAATTATGTACATGTTTCATACAAACTTAATCAAATTTAGTACAATTCTCAATGTTTTTTACCCAATACGCAAATGTACAGCATATATGTAACAAAAAACTATTGGCTTTATTATAGATATTTACTTTCACATCCTTCTGTAAATAAAGAGTGTTTATTATGTTGTGATCGATGTGAACAAATCTTGCATAAATACGTTCGCCGAGCAAACAATCGCTTAAGGCTATTTTCTTCTGCAAACGTACATAAACGAACGATGCTTTCGTTGCTTCGTTTCATTGCATTTCTTGCGAAACCTTCAATTTTGTGCAAACTTTTTCATGCTTTCAAAATAATGCTTATTATTTGCCTCTGTTTTATTTCACTCGAAAAGTCAAATTTCAAAGATTACAATTCATAAATGCTGTTCGATTGTTTCGAAGCGATGTGCGCATCCATCGCTTGTTTCTCGAGCAAATATGCGATCGCACACCATCCGACATTGCTCGCATTCGATTCCTTTTGCATTCAGCTTTCGTACATAAATCACTCGAAAATTTTTGCTTCTTCGTTTTGTCATTAATTTTCGAATGAAAAGCAGTTCGTTTTTAAAAACAGCCGAAATGAAAATGTCTGTGAAATTAAAAATTAAAAGATGAGAAATCAGTGAAGTTTGAATTACGCCCGAAAAAACACTTTCTTTGCAAAGCAAAACGTTTATATTTTGTTCGCGAACTGCGCTTTATTAAAATCAATGTTGCTTTTCGAATTTCGAAAATTAATTTTGTCGTTAAAAGCAAAGAATTAATGAAGCATCTCTCTGTGAATGCAGCAAATCGTATTCTGCTTTCGATTTCATTTCTTCTGAGAAAAGTTTGTAAAAAACTGTGCTTTTAAATAAAATGAAATATATTGCAAATGTTGCAAATGAATTGCAGAGCAACGTTTTTTGAATAATACTCTTCGCCTGTGACTTAGCATATGAATTAAAATGCAATGTTTGAGTAAAGCTTTACTTTTGCTGATAAAAAATACATTTTTCTTCTCTCTTTAAAAGCTTCGCTCGAATCATTGTAATAAATACATTCGCAGTGAACGTTTACATCTCTGCACAACTTTTCTTTTTCTAATGACTCTCGCTGTGTTTACTGTTACATTCAAACATCGCTTGCTATGCAAATTCGCATTGAAGCTTCGATTCGTATTTCTGTTTCGCAGAGCCGTGAAAAGAGATCTGTTTTTGTCTTTTCTTCAAACGAAACGAAATGCATTCAAATAAAAGCGTTTCTTCGGTTGTTGCGAGTAAACATTGAACTTAAAAGCAAACGTCCATTTATGTTGTTTTAGCCGTGAACACATTCAAACACGCATTTCGTCGGACTTTACGAAAAGATGCTCTCAAATCTGCGTTCTTTATGATCCTTTTGAAGGGTTGATACGTTATGTGCTCTTTTCGAGAAATGTGCATTCAGCGAAACGCGTATCGCAAAGAAATCTCAAATTTCATTTTTGAGAAACACAACTGAAGCCGAAGTGATGCAAAAAACAAATGCATTTTTTGTAAATGTAACAGGTTCTGCTGTTCTTTATTCTATTTTTTTAATTTTCTTTTTGAATCCAGCAAAATGTGAAATGTGAACGTTTCTATTAAAGTAACTGCGAAACATATTTACATTAATTTCATCTTTTTTTGTTTTTGTTTTATTTCACTGCCATTAAAATTTTAATAAATGTAAAAAATGTCGTCGACTCTTTATTTGAAACAGTTTTTTGTTTCTCTATTTGAACTCGAAAGAACAACAATATTTAACTGCATAATAATCAAGATTTGAGAAATTAACAAAATTAATTACTTAAAAAGTCGTAAACTTTTTAAATTGCTGCTTTCATGTTCGTGTTAATGTTGGTTTGCTTTGAAATGAAATGCGATAGAAATGCGAGCGAAACATTCGTTGATTCGTTTATTTGAAGAGAAAGGAAATAAAGAAAAGTTGAAATGGCTGAGACCGGCAACAATGAAGACGAAGCGCGACGAGACAGCGAGACAATTATTGTTTATTAGTAGAAACATTCGATATTATTAATTAAAAGTGAGAGTCGTTAAGAGTTGCGAAAAAGTGTGGTGACAGCAACGAAACGATCGTTGAATAAACTTAAATGATTTGGTTTTTTGATGGATACGTCGTAATGGCTGTATTGGCATTTTACGCTTTCATGCATCTGCTTTGCCATTCTTTGCTTCTCTGTTCTTTACTTTCTGTGCACTTATTTATTTTCGCTGAAAAAGTTAGTGAAACTCAAGTGAAACACTCTTCTTTAGAACACCGCAAATATCGCGCAAAAAGCAGTCACGAAATAGATAAAAATCCTATAAATTATTTTGAAGCGAGAAAATCCCTTAATCGTCTGCCAGTTTATCCAAAGTCAATTGCAAGCAAATATTCGCCTTCAAACAGTCATTATAAATTGATACCGGAATATTTGAATGGAAACAAGCTTCTGTTTCGCGCGAACAAAGGTCCGTTTGACGACCAAAGAGACTCTTATGGATTCAAAGAGGATTTCTTCGGCGAACAGAAAACAAAAGAAGATTACCGAAAGCAAACAATTGGAGTGCAGATAAGATGGATCGAAAATGCAGTTCAGGATTTATTGCCGAGTTCTCAGATCAGACAAGCGATCAAAAATCCCGACTATTATTCAAACGGTGACCGAAAATCGAAATTTACAAGATTTCAAAGCAATCACAAAGCAGAAGTCGTTGAACGATATCCTAGGGACGTTGCATCACAACAAATTACCGAAAACGTCGTTTCCGCCGAAATGTGGGACCAAGCCTTCAAAATAATCGGAAAGTATATAAATGAACTGTTCGAACGTAATCCGCAATTAAATATTATGAAAGAAGCCGCACAAGAAATCAGTCAAATGTCGAATGCTCAACAATCACAAACAAAATCAATTACGAACCGTATTCCGTGACGTCTTATTCTGCTTTTCTTTAAAATATTATCATTTTAATCTCTTCTAAACGTTAATTTTTGAAACCATTTTTCAAAAGTAAAAATTATTTTTCAAGTCACAAATCACTTCACTTGAAAGGAAAATCGGTGTTCAAACTTTCAAAAAGTGATCGTCATTCTTTATCATTATGAAATGTCTGTTAATTTGTGTTATATACTTAGAGCGAACTTTTACCGAACGAATACCTGAAATGACAAATCCTTCACTAATTGTCTGTAATGAAGAAGGAAAATGAATTCTTGAAAATTAGACAATGCAATGTATTACTGATCTTGCCGATACTTTGATACTAAAAAAATTAAATTTAATAACATTTTTTGATTTAATGAGAAATTGAGTCTTGTTACTTTTGAGAACATAATGAACAAAAATTTATAATTTGAAGCATGATGTTGTGAATCATGGAATTTTAAATTCGAAAATTTTGAATATTTTCGTCAAAGTGAATTATTGTTGCAAAATTATTAGTCTGTCGGTTGAATAAACAGTTTGAAAAGCGGTAATCATTCATCCCTTCAGGTTGTTTGAAATCATTCAACTTTAAACGCTTTTACGCACACATCACTGTAATAAACAAGAATTATAATCGTTGTTATTTATTCATAAAATTGTGGCTACAAAGTTGCTTTAACGCGAAAATTGTTTGAAGACATTTAAATTTTAAACGTTGAAGTGTTTTAAGCTACTTTTTGCTACTTGACAAATGAAGAAAAATAAACGAATGTATTTTGCACAAATTAAGTAAACTTATTAACCGTTTTCCGGTTTCGTGTAAACAAAAAATTTAGTGCACAAAAAAGAAAAGAAACTAAAAGTAGAACCCGTTAAAGAGGCCCTTGAAATGTGTTGCAATGAAAAAAGTGTTTCGCAGGAATTGTTGCTAATCCTTCCTTTCACAGCACCGCTGTTCAACAGTTCAACAAAAAGTTACACATTAAATCTCAATTTATTTCAATCAATTTCTGCGTTTTTCTTTAAACGAGTCACCAAAAAGACTTCAAAAAAGCACAAACAGATTGCAACTGAAAATCGATCGGCAAAGAAACAGCATTCGTTTGATCGCCAGTGACGGCACAACGAATAAAACGTTTGTGAGCAATGCACCGTTTATTGAATGTTTCAGTCAATGAATGTTTGCACAAAAAGACAAGTGAATGCAAAAAATGAACAATCGATGCTTGTCTGCAGCCGATGTCCATAAATGGTCATTTTCGTAGTCGAGTCAAAATTACGTAAAAGTCCCTGAAAACGTAAACACGGAGAGAAACAGATGCGATTTCATTGCACCTTTCAGTTTAAATTCATTTCGCGAATTGCAATCAAATGGGACTAAATCTGCGTCGAAATTCGCTTTTAAGGCATTTGCAGGCAGCTAAAGAGTAGTGCTCTCGTTTCATTATCAATTTGCTTGTTCATTTGTTGTGTTACTCAACTGAACGCCTACAGTTTCACTCGTATTTCCTTTTAACTTAAATCACCGGTGATTTTTTTCGCGAATTTTACGCGAACTTCGTTTCCTTCGCAGTCTGTCGCTTGTTCTTCTCTCCGTAACATTAAACAATCCGTTTTGTTTTCGAAATGTCACTCTTCGAGCATTGAATCAAAATGTCCTCAAATGTTTTTCCGGAGCTGTACACAAAGGTATGCAAAGTGGTTTTTCTGCTTCTTATTTTTTAACGGAAAACTAATCTTTTCATCTAAATTGATGTTAATTATGTTTGCGTTTAATTTTTTATCATTTCTGACAATTATGAATGCTGTTATTACTGCCGTCTTTTATTTCATGCATTCGTAGTGTATAAAAATGATGAC
>NCKV01000666.1:0-11734 GCA_003675905.2 Leptotrombidium deliense
AACACGTTGAGTAAATAGTTGCTAAACGATCGCCGTGTTCAGATTCTTGTCGTTTTATCTCTCGAAAAGTGAAGAAAGTAAAACGAAAAATTTAGCAACGATTTTCCTTTTCTTCTCCGCACAGTGTACTGGCAAAAAACTGCCGCCGAAAGTGAGCATTAAAAGTGGCACTAAATTCATTTCTGAATTCATTACGATTTGCAAAGAGAAAAGCTTCGCAAAGAATGAACACTTGGGGAGCTAACTGAAAGAATTGCGTTCACTTTAGTATTCAATTTGAAAGTTATTCGCCAGTAAAAACGCAATTAAAAATCAAAAATGTTTCGTGTGTGTACATTCGAAGCCAGTCTGCAGTCACTTGTTGGCTGTGGCCTTTCTCTGCTATTTTCATTCTTTGCACAACTATTTGATGTGCAAACGTAAAAATTGTTGAATTTCATGGCCGACGGGTGAGAAGAGAGTGAACAGAACACAGCGCGATTGCATCGCCCGAACAATGAGCTGTGCTTGTTGCTGTTGCTGTTGCTGTGTTCACTACACTACCCACGGACTGTGGTTACGTTGTTTCGCACGGCATTCGGCAACAACAACGTTCGCCGTTGCAATCAAATTGTTATGCAATTCGCGAAGAAAGAACAAAAATACACACTCACTAATAGACATCACAATTCATTAATTGCCAGTTTTAACTGTTTCTCCAAACTGTTCGTTTGTTAATTGTTTCGCGAACTCGCGTTGCATGCATTCAATAATAATTTTTGGCATAACAGAGTCCTTGAAAATGAAAACTATATTTCTAAGTGCATAATGAATGTGTGTGCGAGTGATAAAAAATAGCAACGCAACCCTTTCACGAACTCACAGCGACTAGTAATGAATGTAGTCGCTTGCCTTTCGCTTCGTTCACCATTCATTATAAACATTTTTATGAAATGCAAGTGAATTGCAGTGAAAATTGCACGCATCGCATCGCTTAACCAATACAACAGGTAACAACAACAGGTGCTTTCTCGCGAATCGCTTTTTAAATAATAAATAATAGCAAATCGCGTCGCAATTAAAAAATATGTGCTCACAAGTAATCTATGGAACTATATTTCATATTTAATAATACGCAACGAGTACACACATAAATACAGCAACAATCGAATGTCGTTTTGTCACTCATGTGACATTGTCTCTTTTTTAAAACATTTCTATTACAAAATGGGAGAATGATCATTGCAGTTAATAATAATCGCGAATACTGTAATCACACACAATTCACTTCACCGGTCGCTGTATATGCTGCACTTGTCGCAAATTGATTGTCGACTGCGAATGTGTGGCAATGAATGCTTGATAAGAAGCGAATATAACGGCGAGAAAAGTTCACGGCGTTTATCGGTCAATAACTAGGTTACAGTTAAGCAGTTAACAACTAAATTGAGTTAACAGCGAAAACCTTGAAGCAAAGAAAACAATTCAAAATGCAACTATCGTAACAAAACATTGTTAAAAAATTGTACTCTTCGATTAGATTAATTGACGCGCACTGCACTGCCACTTCGCGCAGTCCGACATCGCAGTCCGCCGCGCGTTGGCAGACACTTCGAGGTCGCTTTAATCATTCACTAATACAGTATACTTTTACTCTGTTTGTTATACGTTTGGTTGTCTAGTTAAGTGTTTTGTGTGTGAGTGTTTTATAATTGACACGCAAAAAAGAGAACCTTTTCGCGTTACGCAAATTGCAAACAGTCGAAGTCCTTGTGTTTCGCTTCGTTCTCCTCTATTCTAAAAATTGAATTCACAAAAAGTTGCAAAAACAATGGCATTACATACACACGGGGTGGTGAAAAATGTTCCGAGGTTTCTGGCAGTTGCTTCGCAGTGTTGGCGGTACTCAACTGTTCGCTTCTCTTGTCTTTTATCTGCAATCATTGCCACTAGACTTGCAACGACACTCAAAACCATTCGAAATGTTTTGCACGCAATTTAAACAATTTTTTCTAATTTATAAATATTCAAATACACACACTCACAGCTTTATTAGCCGACAGTCATTTGCATGTTTACTTCAGCTAAAGTAGTAGAGTAAATAAGATACTCACTCAGCAGCACTTTTTATTATGCAATTCAATTCGAGTTAGTCAGGGCCTCCGTTTGGCAACGTGCTCACTGTTGTATCATTCGTGTCTTTGGGGTACAATTTATGCAGCAACAGTTGTTTACTTGTGAAAAAGATAAACAAAGAGTCGCAACGATTAGATTAATTTAATGCTTTTTTAATTTTTAACTTTTCTGCAAATTTTAAACGCAATCTTGAATTAAGTACAGAGGAGCAAAAATCGTGAGTCGCGATTACTTTATTGCATTCAACGAGAATCACAGTTAAGTGGACATTGAAAGTAAAATAGCGTGCAATGAACACAGCATTTCTCGACAATTAACACACAAAAGCTAAATTACACAACGAATGTCATTGGATTGGCAGACGTTAAGAAAAAAGCGTTTTGAATGTCAAAACACTCCTATTTCTTTGTTTGTTGCATTTGATTGTTGTGATTTTTTCCAAAAACGAAAGTTATTTTCCGACGAAAATAGATCGAGCGAGCGACACATCGATGGAGAATCGAAGAAAGTGAACACAGTTCCAGAAAGTAAAGTGAGGGCTAATGAACTAAATGGAAACAAAGTCACACTTTGCTTGCACAGCTATTGTGCAGCGCGCATTGCAATGCAATGGTCACACACAGCACATTCATTCAACGGTCACCGATATTGTGTGACCCTCGATAACAATGAACACATACACAAACCACTGAATGCTAATCTATTCTCATTCAAATACAACAAATTCAAAGCCGATCTTTCTTTAAAGTACAGCGTTGTACAAGCTTTGAATCGACGATGAAAAGTGAAGCAGTAAAAATATAGCAGAAATTACAATTTCAATGCACAATCGCTTTTTCATTTCTTTTCTTTAATTTTCAAGTGAATTATTAAAACTAGTAAATAAAAGCAAACCTGTAAACTGAGAACAGACTGCGGCCTAATTTAAAAGTGAATGTAAATTGAAAAGGCGTGCATGCATTTCGCAGTAAAACAACAAACATGAACATAAAGCATACACTCATACATATACAAGAGAAGTACTCAATTTACGGGTTTTGTTTAATTGGAGACACGAAAACTTACTGAACAGTAGCAGCAGCAGAGAGCGAATATTCAATTTGAATTGCACATGTTTAAAGGCGACGATTGTGTTTCGCAGTGCACACATTGTTCACTTTCCCCGAAACACACGTTATTCTTGTGAAACAAAAGCGATTGGAAAGCTAAAACTGGCGATACGTTAAAGACCACTGTTCAAACGAGAGGAAAGCATCATTTTTCGTTCGGTTTGCTCTCGGATCGCGATCGCAATTCAGTTCAGCATCGCGCAATGAAAGCGCTCTCTGTTAAAACGATTCAGCAATGCGAGGGAAGTACGAATTTTACGAATCGTACATTTTGCAAGCAAAACGCACACATTTCACACACACACTTTCTCACACATACTTCGCTCTGCTCATAAATGCTAACCGTTTTACAACTTACAATGCACGTCAAATGTGACCAGTGACGTTTACAAGAATACGATGTACTTTCACAAGTATCGACAGCATTTAATTATATTGTCACTGAATTCATAAAAAAGTGAGTTGAATAGAATTGTTGTAAGCACAATCCTTGACAAACTAAAAATGAATATACAAAGGATATCTCCGAAGAGTGGCAGAGATGCGAGATTCACAATGATAACAAATATCATCACCGGAACGACGGAGTCGGTTTCCTTTCGTTGACACAATTACGACTAAAAATGTGTATCACACACAAATCGCGACGAAATAAAGGTTTGTTTGCCTGCTCATCGATTCATATCTTTCTATTATACATTAAATCAAACTTTCCGTTCGGTTTTTTCGTTCGTCGTTTTGTGGCTTCGTAAACAAAAGGGTGAACATTAACACCGACGAACAGTTGCAACACAGTGTAACAAAATTGCACACATACATAGAGTGAGTCAATGAATTTCAATTGAGAAAGGCAAATATTGCACACTTTTAAGAGCATTTCATTATTGTGCATGTATGATAAACAGTAAGTAAAAAGTGCACAATAAGTGAAAGCGAATCAATTGTCACCGAGACATTAAAATGCATACGAGAATTGTGAGCGCAACTGCTCGCAAAGACACATAAATCAAAGGCAAAACACTTCGCAATCACTTCGAACACAATGTAAATGTGAAAAAAAGTTCTCACAAACAAAACAGCGAAACAGCGTTACATGTTTCTGTGTGATCATTCACTGAGAATCGGTCAACCATTAAAAGTGACCTTTTTCGCTGCGTTACTTTTAGTTGCAAACAATTTGTATGCAAAGCTGAATTAGCAAAAAACTTCAAGTGAACACAAAGTGTATATGGCACACATTATAAATTGTCGAACAGAGTACGACTGCTATTAACAGTTAGAACATTATTGTTGGCATAGAAAGAGCTTAAAATAAACGCAAGAAGATCACGAGCAGTGCGAAAGAAGTTGAAGAATGTTTGGATGTCTGAAGTGCACGCGAATCGAAATTACTTAATCTTAGAGTTAAACAGAGAGAAGAGATGCGATCGAAGAAATGCAAGTAATCGTTGATTACGTACGTTTAAATGCACTTATATCCAAAACAGGGAAAAGTAGTCCACAATTGTGACACTGTTGAGTGAAATCAATTCATTTGAAACAATTGACGCTCATTAAAGTTTACAACAATGCAGCGTGCACATATACAAATGTGATGAAACTGAATACTTAGTAGCATAACGAGTGTGTGTGAGGAGAAAACGTGAAAATGTTTCGAGTTTCGCTTGCGAACAGTCCGTCGTCTTTTCAAGTGCTTTGCTTACCCAATTAAACATAGTGGGCATTGGTTTCATTGCCAGCCCTTTTTTCAGCAAACTTCGCTCGCGAAGAAAACTCGGAGCGCAGTTTTGCGCAAAGAGAGAGCGTTGAAGAGAAGCAAAAAACGGTCGAATTGGGCCAACAGAACAGGGCAGTAGGTCTTTGTGTCTCTTAAACACATTCAGCACAAAAAATTAGTGCTCGCAACTATACACAACAGCTACGCTATACTCGCTCACTGCGTGTACAGTATATGCAGTGTATATGTGCTGTAATGTTGTGTAACATTGCAAACTTGGAAATATGCGTGCGCACTCTTCGATGCACTGCGATATTCTAGATTTGGAAATATTTCCACGCGCCACTTCCAATGTCTCGAAGTGTACTTTACACACATTTCCAGAACCAGAATATCGTGTTTTTAGCTTCGCTTTCCTTTCCTTTTTTAATGCACTATTGTTTGCGTTACTTTTCAATGTGAACATTGAAAATCAATTCAATCCGCAGCCACTGCGATTCAGAGTGCTCCATTATTTCGCACAACAGCAATTGCACACAAAACGAATACTGAATAATGCGTGCATGCTAATATTAGTTGTTGTAAAACTGAAGCCTCTTCTGACAAACATTTTTGTGTGCACAACGTGAAAATGTACGCGCTTTGTGGACGCATCGCGATGCATGTGTGTATTTGTAGAATTTGGCTGTAGAAGGAAGCGATTGCCGGACTTAAAACGCGTTCTTTGATGGACAGTTGAGAACAAACATCTGTCCGTTCACTGTTTCCAGCTTTCGCAGCGGAACAGAGAAACGCGTGAAGAGCAGTAGTAAGCAGGGAACAGGGAACTGCAATAAGCATGCAAGACACATACACAGCACAGTGGAACACAGTCAACAGACACACATAAATAGAGGGCATTTGCGAAACTTACTTTCTCCGACGTTTGCGAACTCCTCGTTTCAGCGTTTCTCGGAAAAAGTGAGTCGAAGTATCTTTTGTTCAACGCGAATACGTCCCTTCGAAACGCACACCACTCGTCGGTCGCAGCGGAACCCCACACAATACAAACAACAGCAGCAGTGCCCGCTTTAAGGTCAGACACAATTGACGATTTCGCGATTCACGGATTCACGGTCAGGGTTAAAGATAGGTAACCGTATTTAACGATTGCTTCGCCTAAAATCGAACCTTGTTACAAAATGCAGTTCCGATTTGTGCATTCAATTCAAATTTCGTTCACTAAATAAAAGACGCGCTGTATATTCTTCTTTTACTTCTTTTGCATCTTTTACACTGTGTGTGTCGAGCGTTCGCCGAACGAATGCATTGAACTCCAGAGTCGAGTCTGCTCTTGCGACGACGGCGTGTTACGTACATCTACACTGCGTACATGTATACCATCAACTCACTTGTACAGGGTGTTAAAAATAAGCTTTTCAATTCAGCTTTCAATAGACGCAGAATAACAAACACACAATCACAAAATAGTGCAGCAGTGTGCAGAAATGACCACTACACACAGGAAACTCAATAAAATTTCATTCTTGTAACCATAGACATGTCAACATTGTGTTATTTTAATCAATCATTAGACACATCGACTTCTGGTACAATAATTTTTCACCAAACATTTCATTCTGTCGACGTGCGGTTCCATTTTTATGTAACGTAAAAGATGTTCGATCATCGCAGGAACTTGCGATTGAAGAGACATAATGTACCGGTAAACCATTGTATGTCACGTACGTGTCATCGTGCGTTTTTTAAATATTTTTCGCTATGGTTTTATATGTTTTCTGGGCATTTGGAATAAAATTGTTGAATTGAATTTGTTGCAGTTTGCATAATGTATTGAGTTTCACGACGATTGAAGAATCCATCGTTACGCTGTAAATGTAACCCTGTATACCGCGTACGCGGTATACGCATGCCCCTGAGAAGACACTTCACTGCTCGTCCTTGAAACGAAAAGGACACCGAACTAACGTTGCACCGACCGACTATCGATCGAACCGATGCATGTAATGCACACAACACACACACACATACATTCACTATTTTTTCCATCTTTCATTTTTACATTACCATCTATTCTTTAATACCAGTTTAGACATTCGTTCGTTCGATTGCAGCGCGCTTTTAATCGATAATAACATTCAACTTTTGTCCGTTCAGTGAAACTGACCGTTTCGCAGACATGTACATCATTCTTCTCAGACATTTTTAATTAATTTGTTTGCCTGAAAAGAATATTTTCGAGTTGTTTGTTGCAAAAGTGTAAACGTTCTCCTTTTTTCACTGATTATAATTATCGCAACTTTGCAACATACACACAAAGTCTGTGCCAAAATAGTTTCACTCGCATTTTGTTGCCCTTCTGTTATGTATTTTATTACACATCGTGCTTTTTGAGTGCGAAAAAAGTCTCTCTGTCAGTTGTTGTTATGTCACATCTACAAATTCGCCGCCCAAACACAAAGTAAACGTAAAAATAGAATTCATTGGAAAATGAAATACGATTACACATAAATATTGAACGCTGTTTCTATTGAAATCGAGACATTGCACGAAACAGTTTAATGCCACTGTTTTTTTGTAATATTTTCCTTTTCATTCAACAAGAAAGCAATTGCAATGTTTAATTCAAACAAACTTTTTTCCTTCTAATTTCTTTAAAATTGTCATTTATAGTCTCAATTTCATAAATTTACTATTTTTTACGAGAAACGCCTAAAAATACCGAGAAGAGTTAAAAATGATAATCATCGTACGAGTATCACGTATGTGTTTGTGTGCATTCGTAATTTTCGACGACAAACAATGATTGATGAAAATTTTGGATTTTCCAGCGAACATTAGTCGCCCGATGAATGTCAGCTTTGCTTCTGTGATCTTTTCATAAAGGATGAAACATGAGGCACAAGCTCAGCGAACTGATGATGCACTGATGCTGACTGCTTTTGCGCGTATCTTCTCGCATCCCTTTCATATTCAGAGTTTAAATCGCAGAGTCAAGGTTAGCTCATCGATTTCTCGTCTCAAGATTCGTTCTACTTTCGCGATGCCAGTACATTGATTCGTTTAAAAAATAAATCGGATTGCACATTATTATCCGCAAATTGCAAATTTGATTACCGAAACATATTTTATTCACAACATTGTGTGAAACTAAATTTATTATCAACATATGAGGGCTTTGGCCTGTTTTCTCGACAACAATTGTGTAATTAATCTGAAACCCTCATCTATCACAAAAGCAATCGAAAAATGCGTGTACACAATATTCAAACAGAGAGCGAATGAATGAATTGCAGACGAAATGCGTTTTTCCATAGATTATTGCAGAGACACGAAATGTCGCAATAAAAAAGTGCAATAATATTGCACTGTTTCAATGGATACAAACAATGTACGCCTTCGAATAATTCGTCTCTGAAATTCAGTTGCGAACGATGCGTTTATCGAAAGTGTGACTTTCCGTGGGCGTTATTGCGATTGAATGTTCATGTGAATCGTTGAGCTTCGATTGACAGCGAAAAGAATTGTTAGGTTGCGCATTGAATTCATCAGTTATGAGTTGTGTTGCATGTTAAGCCTAAGTTGTGTAACAGTGAACACTGCTGCGATTGAAAGTAAAAAGATGCAAAAGACAATAGAAAAGTGCAGTCAAGGGCAGTCAAGGTGATCATTCATTCTTTTGACAATCAAAATCGTTTTCAATGCTAAAACAGTATTCAAAATCTTCACTCAAACGTCATACGGCAGCTTCCTTTGCCAATTGTTTGCACACAGCGAAACAAGGCATTATCAAGTTTATATTTAGCTAAATTCGTGTCTGCTTTTCTCGGTAATCATTGTTTCTGATCGATTCTCATTCTCTCTGTTTTCTCTGGAAATCATTGATCACTAATTCAACATTGAAGCGAAGTCACAACGAACACAACGAATGCAGCCAATGATGGCAGCATTTTTTGGCACAATACATTACCATTAATAATCGATTACATTTGTTGTGTTCAGTTGTGATTGTCAGATTCACTTTTAGTAAATTACATTTTCGGGTGTAAATGGAACAAATTTTGAATGGAAATAGAAAGTGAAAATGATGTGTGAATGATGCGCACAGACGAGGCAAGTGCATCAAAGTCAGAGAACTGTGTATTCGAGTGTTGTGCCATAAATAATGTACACAATTTGAATGGTTTCGTTTAGAATATGGGTCAAGGATGGCACCATTCGAGAGCAGCTGGATAAATGTGTACGATACGCAGCTATAATCGAACGCATTCACTGCAATGCAGTGTGCGAACGCTTTTTTATTGAATTTCGACCAAAAATATTTTTCACTCGCAAATTACGGTGAATGTCGCTGAAAATGTTTTGCTATACTTAAATTGTCAGATAAGAAATGCGCTCGAATATTATCCTAGTTTCGGTGACAATCACCTAAATCACTGTGTTTTGTTGCTCCACTTTTGTACGAATGTTGTACTTCGCAACAGACAAAGTAAACATAGATTCGAAAATACATTTCTGTGTAACCGAAACAACATATTCGAATGCAAAAATATGTAACACGATTCGCAAGTGATTACAATCGCGAAGCATCTCCTTTTCACTGAAGCTTAAACCTTTTTTGAAAGTCAAATTAAACATTAATCTGATAAACAAAGTGCTTACTTTAACTTTTAAATCTTAACAACACAAAAAACAAACTGAGACCATTCTTATTCAGCTAACGAGATTCTGTTTCTGTAAAAAAGTTGTTCTTGCATTTCTTGTGTTTAAAACACAACAAAAAAAGAAAATTATAAATTATGAATCAATCGTATCTTAAATTACATTATGCAAAGTGTGTGGGATATAATTCGATTAAAAAGTCTAATTCAAACGCGTCGCCAGAAGTCAACAAACTAATTAACTTTTGATATTTAAACAGATTTTGAACGTACAACGTTTCGCAATAACAATCATATCGCGTTTCATTGTTTGCAATTAATATTAATCACGTTTCGGTATTAAGAAAAGATCGTAATTATCTTGTAACCAAATTGCAGACAATGTTTATTAATGTAATAATAAAGTCAATAAATTTTTCGACGAAACTTTCCTTAATTGTAAATTTGTGCATTAAAAAACGTGTATGTTAGTTAAACATTGCATTACTCTGTCTGACGTTCAGTATTCAAAGTTTAAAGAACGAGTCAAGGTTAGTGTATTGATTTTTCCTCACACGTTTATAACGACCATTGCTACCAAGACGACCTTTTTTCGATTGTTCACCATTCGCCCGATAACAAATAATAATTTCTCCTCGAATTTCTAATGTTTGATTGCTGATAAAAAGCGAATTTAATGCATTTTAAACGGGTATTTCCAAATATTAGCTAATGTTACTTTATGCACTCGTCATGAAGCATTTTCGAAATGAAAATATGGAAAATTTGAGTCCAAATGTTTATTGTTCGTCTCCGTTACGAACCGTCTGCAAATTCAGTACAAATTGTCTAAAAATGGTAACCGTTGTCATTTTGCCAACCATTTCAATGACTTCGCTGCTGCGTTTCGTCGTAATTTGTTCGCTCGTTAATGAATGCCGTAATTAACGGTTTTTGCTTCTCAAAAGTGCAACGAAATCGAAAATATGCGAATTCATACAAAAATAACAGAATACTTTAATTTGAATACTGCGAAAATATTTATTAACGCCTTTTTCGGCGAGCACTTTGAACATTATGAAACCATTCGTGATTTTTTCTTAGACTGTAAATGTGCACTTGTGCACAGTAAACGTGATGAACAAAGATGCCATTTGTTTGTATGCAAAATGAATACAAATATGAATGCATTAAGAGATTATTACTGGAAATGAGTTGCAATTGAGCCGTTACGCAAATAAGTGATCGATTTGATCGTCATTCGCTGTGTGTTCGCGTTAAATGTATGCATTCATTTCAATTACGCAACGGAAACAGAAAGATGTACAAACATACACTAATATGCCGACAAATTGAAGCAAAAAAAGCGAAATCATTGCGTTTATGTAGTTGAATGTCGCATTAAAAATGGTCGACTCGCGATGAGTGGTGAAAAGCGGCGAAAGATGCGAGGTTAGAGAACGCGGCACGACGCAGTATCACCTTCCTTGACCCACTTTTGATACTAAAAAAGGTGCAACGAAACAACAAACGTCGACATTCAAACCATTGAGTTCAACAATGCAAACGCCCTGTCAAATAATAGCATCACTTCGTTTGACAATCGCTTGACAACTGTCAACGCTTTCCATTCATTTCAATGTTAAAGCGTTACATTTAATCAACGTTCGCGTTCCAAATGCAAGTCTATTTTAGAAACATCTCGTCGATCTTTGATAAGAAAACGGTCAATCGATTAGCGACATTAGACTGCCATCTTTCAACAGCCGAATGTCATATTGAACCCGAATTTACCAGAATTTGCACTGCGTGATATTTCACAGTTATTATTGACATGTTTGTTTACATTGCGACCTTCGAAACAGTCTTTTACTTGTTTACGAATGTATGGAGTATTTATGCCCACACATTCATCTCGAGTACTGATTGTTAATCGAACAACTTCTCAGCAGTGGTAGCAGTTACGTACCCATTAAAACACATCGAAGGATTTTATTACCCCACGCTGACACATTCCATTTCAAATTTTACCCTTACAACGAAAACGAATTTGCTGAACGCATTTCAAAAACAATAAAATAATGGAAGAGCAAACAAAACTTATTTACTTTTGCTTCGTTAAAACAACTTTTAATTCACACAATTAATTAATT
>NCKV01000667.1:0-14911 GCA_003675905.2 Leptotrombidium deliense
ATCATTAAGTCAATGTTCATATGCAAAACATACGATTAAATCACAAATTCTGTGTACAACGAAACTAAGCTATTAGTAAGTAACATTGAATTCTAATTACAACACAGCGAATCTTTGAATAACGAAAGCCACTTAAGATGCTTACTACAGAAGTAAACAATCTCGAAAAATTACTACAAATACAAATTCAATAAGGCAATAGTGTCAAACTCAAAAAGTTGTTTGTTTTGCTTCACTAATTTTATAAAACTTACTTTTCGTTTTGATGAACAAATATAACTTTTGTTTTTCGGTACAACGAATTTTTCACTTTTCGTTCTCTTCATTTTTATTACCAGATTTTGACCAAAACTAATTTCATTACTTGTAATAGACAACACTCAATTAAACACGGTTTTTGTGAGACTATTGTCGCTCATATGTAAAACTAGACAAATCAAGCTTCAAATCAACTTATGCATCCTTCAATTAGGCATTATTTTACAAACGCAAACATCCGCAATCAGATTATTTGTTTTCTTGATATTCGATCACATTCAATGCAAGTTTCATGACTAATCGCATCTTTCAGCCGTCGAGTCAGTTGCTGAGTTTTGTGTCAACAATTGACATTTATTACGTCATATTAAATATTTAACACCTCATTCAACGCCGAAGTGAGAAAAATTTGATCGTGAAATTATACGGTTCAATTATACGGCAACCGTATAATGTAATTGAAAAATTTATTACTACTTCAGTTGTTGCAGATACAGTTTTTTCACTTTCTTCAAGTACTGTAATTAAATCACAAGCTTAGTGATATATCAAAACATCCATACATCAGTAATCAGATATATCAGGTCGTCACGTCGTCAGAACGTTGAGTGAATGCTGTACACTATGAATTAAACTTCACTTTTATTTGCAGCTCCTTCTCTTTTCATACGTTGCCTTTCCAAATCTCTTTCGACACCTTCTTTAAGTCTCATGTTTTCTTCGATTTGCATATAGTGAATGTAACCAATAAGTGAAATTCCGAAAGCAACGCTCCCAATAAAAGTTGCCATTGCCTTATTCATTTCACCGGCACTGTTTGTGAAGTGCACGGCTTATCCACGTGATGGGAACGCGTTTAAATTACTGTGATTTCAACCTCACGCAATATTTTGATATCTGTTATTTAAACTTACCTCTAATTTAAACATTGATTTACAAAACAAATACACACAAATAAACACAATTTGATACATAACTTTGAACAAATGCGTATGAAAGTTTAAAATCTCACGAATCACATTCCATATTTGTTTCAGTTTTTGGTTGTAAAAATACTCGTTGCATGGCGATTTTTGTATCTGTCTTCGCAAAGTAATTGAGGTTAGTTTTTGTGGATTCCTTTTCTACTGATTTTTCAAAGCAAACATTAGTTCCGAGCGAATGTTCAAAGTTTCCAGAGAAGAAATTGTGGCCAATTTGCATAACGACTTCCGGTCCTTCGACGTTCTGTGAATCCAAACGTGACAAAAGATAAGAAAATACGCATCTTACAATGAATTTGGCAGTCTTTAATTTATCGTCGAGTAATTGTTGCTCGAAAAGTCCGTTGAATTCAACGACGAAATGTTTTTCTTCCACAATTTCTTCTGTCATTTCGGGGACTGTTTTCAAATTGCTGTTTCACTTCTCACTTTTCAGCGAATCTTTTCTTCAAAGTATTTTGCAATTCAATTCGCTTTCACTGAAAGCAGCAATTATTTTGTTCGTGGTAAAACTCTTTAAAAAGGGTGTCTAATATACCGATGCGAACAAAGAATGTGCGTGTGGCTCTTTTGTGCGCTTGTTTTGTGCACGTTCGTTGCAACACCGAAAAATTAATTAAAAACCGCAAACTCGCGAAAAGTTGGCATCAACAATTTAAAAAGCGTTTTGTTAATGAAAATTATGAATTCATTGATTAAACAAAAGTCAGACCGCAGTGATTACACATGAAATTACCGAAAACGTGACTTTCGGTGCATTCATTTGCGGTTAATTTCATTTTCTAATTTTGACAACAATTTTCGTGGAAATAAAACGATTCGACAGAAAAGGCAAAAAAGGGTGAAATGAACACTGTGCAAATGTGTATAAATGTTCAGTGAGACAGCTTTCCTTGAAATAATCTCAGTCGCTAAATATGTCTATTTTAATGAAATATTTCATAAAATGACCCGAAATTAATGATATATTCGCTGTGAGTATAATTTTGTTGCACAAAAAAGTGAAGATTGCGAAAAAAATAAGGATTTTAGAACAACACTAGAATTATGTGCCCCATCGTTTACTTGATAAGTTAACTTTTCGAAAACGTGAATTGTAACCTTTTTTTCCTACAATTAAGATTCCATTCTTTCATCTTTCATTTTAATTATTGGTGTCGTTACGTTAATTGCTCAATGAAACCGTCCGAAAGTTTGAAAGCAAATATTTCGCTGCCAATAATTACTATTCGTATTTTTACATTTATCCGATATTCCATTAAAACAACGGATTCGAAGTTCGAACGCAGAGTAGTCAGTCAGTCGGCTTTGCACTGTGTTTAAAAACGAATGTGTTCGTTCGGAACTGCAAGCATGTCCGAAGTGACCAACCCTTTCAACTGAATTCGTTAGAGGGTCATTTAAGTGTACATTTCGTTGTTTTTAAAACTGATTCGATTGCGATTCACAATCACTTCGCATTCGAAATGTTTGCACTGTTTGCAGACGTTTTATACCGAAAAGCGTTATTTATTGTTATTAATTAAAGATTAATTGAAGTAATAAATATAATTCACTTTTTGCGAGTTTTGACTACCGTTAATATTTCAAAACTTGATTCCATCAATTTTCATTTTTTCAATCAACAAAACTATAATTAAGCCCGTAAATTTTAGGTTTTATATCAGTGCCTGCATTCAAGTGAACGAATAATCGCTCATTAATTTGAATTTGTCTCACAGTCTCACAGTTTCGCTTCACTGTTTCATCTCTCGTTTCGCGGCTCATCCAAAATCCAAAAATTAATGCGAATTCAATGCACTTAAATGGCGACAAAAAACAATTTTAACGCTCGAAAAACATGCACAACGCTGTAACTAATGTTTAAGCTTTAACTTTAAATCAATTTGTGTAATAAAAGGATTAGAACGTAATTTTGCGTTTTCGTTCACATTGCTTTTCAATGTAATACACGAGTGGCACACGCATAAACATTTTTTCGCAGCTCAATCTTTGTTTGCATCTTAAGACGTTGCAATCGCAATCACAATCACATTCCGTTTTCACTTCTGTTTAATCTCTGCAGATCAGTGACGAATGAACAATGCAAACAGTTTTATAATACCATGTACAATGTATGCTCAATAATCATTGTCATTTCGTTTATGTAATTCTGTAAAAGCACGTTTCCCAAATGAAATGAAAGCAATGAAAAAAGTTTTGCTTGCATATCTAAAATATATGAAAACAATTTTGAAATATAAAATTACATTTGTATGCATTTACGAAAAGTGGATTAATTGCCACGTCTGGCAAAAGTCGCGACCGACAGCGATGATTGATGACATTGTTTCGCTAAGAAATTAGTGAAAGTTACATGTTGAACAGTTGAAGAGTGAAACAGTGGAAAAGTGATGTCGTAAATTAGATGTATTTGTGTTTGTTCGAATACATGTTTAGTTGACCACATATAATGTGAGTATTATTATTGGTTGTGTGTGCAATTGTGCGCGATTGTGATTAATTAAGAAAGTGAATTGAGGAGAGAAATGAGAAAAGCATTTCTCAATGTTTGGTGAGTTATCGCATTGTTCTCATTTTTGCGCAATTTTATTGTTTCACCGAAATTCCCGTCTCGCAGAGTCTATGAAAATACTTCAATTTATTATGTCTGCCGTTGAACGCAAAACGTTGGATTCGCGATTTAACAGCGATTCAATAACACGAACGGTGAACACATACAGTTTAATGGGCACGAAACGGTCTCGAAGCGTTTAAATTCAACGAATGTCTGATAACCGAGAATTCCAACGAATTCTTCGTAAGCCATTATAATTTGGTTGCATTTTTAGTCGAGAATAATTTTTAGCAGCGATTAAATTGCAGAATTCCAGTGATTTGTCGACAGAAACGAATAAATAATAAAATCGAATGAAGTTAAAGTAGATATTTCAGCGAAAGTTACTCGAAATCGGATTTACTTCGGAATTTGTGTACATTAGAGACGAATAATTTTCATAAAACCGTTGCTCCGCGATTTGCTATCCATCGCTGATCAAAACACCGAAAATCACTCGCATCTGAATCTGCTCTTCACTGCTCCATTTCATCTCAAACTTAATTAATTATTTCATTTTTTCTATTCAAATTACTTTTCACCATAAAACTTGCTTCCTATAATTTATCGTATACATCTACTTTACTTTCATATGTTTGAAAGAGAAATATGTACACATATAACATCGAACATTTATATAGGCAGAAAGTCGGTTGCTTGCCGGTTATCTTTATTCAAAACCGAACAATCCATATTGAGCAGTGATGCTGATTCGATTAATTATTTGCGTAATTGTCTGCGATGGAGAAAAGACTAATATTTCAGTAGATTTTAATTCATAATTTATGAATCACAGAATTAGTGAGTAATGTTTTAATAATGAGTCTTGAATGTGTTGCCAAAAGGTGAAAGCGTACAAATAAAGTTAACCTCGAATTATGTTTGTGTTTGTTAGTTTGTGAAGCAAAGATGCAGTAGTGATGAGGCGAGCGAATGCAGTCGGCTTTCAGTGAAATGAACGTAACCAGGATTAGAGGAGAAAAGTGATGTGTGTTGGAATGGAGTGCGAGTTTAAGTTTGTTTGAAATAAAAGTGAAGAACAAAATTTGCTTCCAAGACAGTAGCTTCGGAAGAAATCAATATCGATTTTCTGGCCGACATTACTTCAAATTTATGATATTTGTTTTCTTCTTCTTAAATGATTTAATTTTTATCTGCGTTCGCAGTGATTTTGAATGTCAAGAGAAGAGAGGTTTCGAAAGCGAAAAAATGCAGACAACAAACGTCGCTGCAAGTATTGTTTCTCTGTTGCAGAAAGTGAAAGGACGATATTTAAACGGCGATATCGACTTTGCATTAACGAAATCTACATTCTGTTTGACACACAATCTTTCAAATGTTGAAACGTTCGAAAACGAAGCCATTAAAGCTTACGTCGAGTGAGGCTTGCACCCGAAATGCGGTGCACCAGCTTCGCTTCCGCAAAGATCTCTTTTACGCTCACATCACTCGAACACTCGATACGCAAAGTAATTAAAATTTTATCGGCTGTCAACTCGTGTAATGAACAAAAGAGTTCTGTTTGCTGCAAAGCTGCCGCGAAAGCGAATCGAAACGCAATATTCGAGCTCTTCTCTTGACATTAATTTATAGTGATACTGTTGTTAGCGATTCAAATGCGTATTCGAGTCACGAATCAAAGCCCGAGGTTTGAAAGACTGTGGAATCGGTAGCAATTAGATGCTTGCAAAGCTGATTTATGGAACTCGCGACTTTTCTGATATTCAACCATCGCGATTCACGATGCATCATCACTTTTCAACTGCGAACTTTTTAATCGAATTCAACTGCAATGCAACATCAGTCGAAGCATGCTTCTAATTTTTTATTGACGATTACTTTAAAAACCGATTCTTTGTTTACAAAAGCAATTTACGAACTGTATTGCAAATCGATACACTCTCTTTGTTGTGTTGCAATCGTTTTCAAAAGAAAAGAATGTTTTCTGTGTTTTTGAGAAATGTTGCTCAAAAAATGTGTGAAGTGAACGCAATGCGTTCCAGAATCAGTGTTGTTGCAGCTGTAAACGCTTCATTCAATAATTAGAGACTTGGAACCATAATTACGCTTTGATGGCCAATAAATCATAATTGCATACAACCTGTTCTTTCTTATTCACAGAACATTTTCGCATTTAAACCGTTCAGTGAAGAACTGCGAATGAACACTGACTTCGTTCGTTGTAAGAGCAAAAAATAAGACAAAGTAAAACTCTTCCGACGTTTATTAAGAGAAGTTTTTGCCAGAAAAGTTTTGCAAAAATTGACCGGCAACAGTGAAAGGTAAATGGGACTCACAACAATAAAAACATGTACAACATTAAACATAACAGCTTTTATGTAAAAACGGTGTGGAAAACTAATGTTTAGGTTTTAATTTGATCTTTAGTAAGGCCGCCAGACACCAGGTTCGATGTTTGAAGCTTGTACATTACTTGCAGAGTTGACAGCGAAAGGAAAGTTTCTAGAAGTCGATGTATTCAGTGAGACTGTATTCGAGTCCAACTCGTGGACAGTGTTCGACTGATTCACAGCGATCGCTGTGCTGTTTTGCAAGTCTCCGCTGTTTCTGCAAATATCTTCTTGTGTACCAACCGCTGCGAATCCAGTGTAAAGCTGCGGATAAAGGATGGACGAAGGAACCAGTGGACTGGTGATGAAAGGTGTGCTGCTGTTGGCAGAGGATCCGTAGTATCCGTGCTGCGTGAGAATCGAGTAGCTGGACGAGAGATATGAGGAATGGTTGTTGATGGACACTCCGGACGAATTGGATTGTGAGGGAGCGCTGAACGCGGAGGGAGGAGATTTACGTTCGTTGCTGTATTGATTGACTGGAAATTTGGTATTATTCATCGAGAGTATCGCTTGACTGGGAAGCAAAGATCGACTGTGCATTGATTGTGTAAACGGTATTTGGATGTTGACGTCGTTGTTAAAAGGCTTTTGATCAGCAGTTGCAAAAGACTGCAAATGATTGTGAGATAAACTCGAAGACATGCTGCAAGCTGCGACGCTACTTGCATTTGAATTCGGTTCTGTTGTGAAGTGGCAAAGAGCTGCAAAAGAGTGCAAAGAGCTTAATTTGTAATGCAGATCAACTTTCGACTATTTTAACGCAATTTTATAGCAGTGATCACACATCTGATGGTACATTCATCGCTGTTCAAATCATACATTCGAATAATGTATCATAAATTCAGCGGTCAGTTAAAACAAGCAATTCAAAGTTTAATGAGTTTCGTGAACAGCAATTGAATAGATTGCGGAACGCAGTCGATTATTCAGTTCGTTTGCCTCATCTGCCCCTGTATTATTAGTGTTCGACAATTTCTAATTTTGCAGGTTTATTTGAATTATAAAGCGGTTTTCGAAGCGAATTTAACTCTGCTTTTCGCGGTTTAAAAACAGCGTTCGAAACATTTCAAGCAATTAATCTCAATTTGAAATAATTACCAAAAGACGAGCACCTATTAAATGGACACAAAAACACCAAACACAACCTCAGCTAATCTCTTGTAAATCAATTGCTGTGAACACGAATCACACATAAAGTGCATAATGCATAAGTGTACGTGCTGTGCACACGTATGAATGTATGCACGTCTCTACATGTGCATTTATATACGTGCATGCATATAAAGCAGAATGTAATTGCTGTAAATTGTCTCACCGTTCGCATTGTTAGTTTTATCTGATTTACAGGGAATCGCAATCGACGAGTACGAGTTCGGTGCCACTCCTGAATGCAAATACGCGGATGCGGTGTACTGTGCGTATCCACTGCCTTCGCCGCAATGCAGACCCGCAGACACACCTGTGACCACAGACAGATTGAAATGTTCACTGATTAACGAGTTGTCTTTGCATTTAAGCGCGCATTCAATTCTATAACTCAATAATACACGCAACTACTCAGCAAACTTAATTAGAACACAAAGAAAGTGCGGTCAGCGTAAACTGCGAAACTTGCGCTTCCTTTGCTTCCTTATTTGCGAATTTAGCAGGAAAACAAAAAGTGTGACGCTTTCCACGATTATTGATTACAATTAATGAAAGTAACAATTATCGACACTTGCCGGCTATTCGTGATGTGAATGTTGCGAAATGCGAGACGTGCAAGAGTCGAGTATCTGTATGCAAGTTTGTTGTATGCTAATTGCACTTGAGGCGAAATGTGAAACGGTAATTCTCTGCATCGCTGCCAGTCATTCTCACAGAAGCTTCGCGAAACATGAAAACACGCAGCGAACACTAACAAGATAAACACAAACCTTGTCCGCTGCCGACCTGCAGTCTTCGAGGAAAGTCAACGGCGACCGCAGCCGCGTGCAGTGCCCACTGTTCGGCCTGCGTTTTGGCAGCCAACCTCCACTCTGCCGTCAGTCCAGTTAACGCACATTTTCTCGAGTCGTAGAACGGAGAGCGTTGAGAACCGAAAGCGGTAGCAAAAGTACGTAAATTTTGTTGTCCTTATTAAAATGCAAATTATAGTGATTCTGCGAAAGGACAGTGATACTAATTCTTACTTGTTTTGCTGCGCGGTTCTCGCGGTCCGTCAACAGTTACTTTAATTGCTTTACAGTACGTGGCGACCTGCGGAGGATTTGTGCTCACATGAATCGTCAGTGTGAAACTCTTTCCTAATAATAGTAATGAAAGAAATGAAGAGAATGAATGCTCTCGAAGTAGAAATTAAAGTTAGATTGTGAGTAAACGGACGACACGGTTTCTCGTGCTGCCACTGCATTGTGCCTCAAATATTTTAATAAGTATCTCATAAATCAGGCACCGTTCGCTGAACGCATCTCTTCGCAGTCGGTTTAGTGATGCATTCTTAGTTCGCAAAAAAGATGCAACTTTTTACGAGTAAACGAACAATGAGAAGCGAAGGATATGCGTTGTGGCTTTACAAACTTTACGGCTTTAAAAGCTATGCGCTCGCATTCGTTGAGTCTCAGCAAAATATGGATGCATTTCTTGTGTTCACATCCACTTCTCGCCATTACGTATGCATGCATTCATTCGCAACTGCACAATTCCTTGACGCGACCTACTCTCAACTGCACTCCAAAGCAACTCTCACAGCGTTTGTGGCACAACTCAACGGTTGCATTTCTGGTCTCAAAGTGGTGATTAATGCGAAATGTGTTCACTCGCTTTCAAATCGTCGACGATCTTTTCGCTGCCATTAAACACATTTAAAGTCACGTCAAAAAAAGAAACTTTTACATTTTTAATGCATTTCTCGAAGAATGCATGCGTTTTAGTGACACTTGCGAATGTGTGTGTTGCTCAACGCTGATTGTAGCACAATTATTGTAAACGCCGCAAATATTCGCCCGCATCGAATCACTCAATTTATCGCAAGCGTTCACACTCACCTCTACCCGAGCGACCAACAAACCTGAGGTCGTTGAATTTAGCCACTTGGTTCTTCATAATTGCAGTAGCATTGCGAAGTTCTCCGCAAAAGTTTTCGTCGTTTCCCGCGTAAATGGTGACCGCCGTTCCGTCGGAAACTTCGGCCAGTGCGACAACTTTAAAAGCCACTGGCAGCGTTTTATTCGATCTCCAGTGAGTCGGCAGCTCGGAACAAACTAAGCTCGGACTGCCGGTTCTCACCAACTCGCCTGGATGTTCATTTAGAACTTCATTGAGTAGTCTTTCACCGGGAAATAAGAACTCTGTCGCCATTCACTATCTACTGACTCGTGACTAGAATTGGTGTACAAACGGTAAAATTTGTCGAGAGAGCCGTTAGTTCGGTAAGGCCATTAATGAACAGGACATTTCTCTGTTGCATTCGAGATGAAATTGAAGGATGAAACGACTGCAAATGTTGTGATATGTTTTCTTGTTGTAACGTGAATTGAGACCCAACCTCTCTCTCTTAGAGATGCAAACCTTGTCTGAGATCGAGTGATAGGCGGTGAAATAGCCCCGGAAACACCCTGCGGCTAACCTAGCCTTGATCATCACTGCCTCTTGTAACTCCACATTTCTTTTGCGATTCTTTTCCTTCTTCGCAGCGAACTTGTTGCAATCGCTGCGAACGCAGCAAATCGAAGATACGGGAGAAGAGAAACGAGACATCGCATTCGTAGTTGTAGTCGTGTTGCGCTCATAATTTAATGAAAATATTTGTAATGCTTCGAATATCGCGAATCGAAACCCGAATTCGATTCGACGAAGATTTATTTGCTGCAACCAAGCATCTGTAATTGCGTTTACAGAAGAGACGGCAAAAGGTGGTTAGCCATTGCCATCAGCCATTACATCATTAACAAGATGTATTTATGCGTTATGTATGTGTGGGTAAACAGTTAGTGGTCATTTGAGCGCAATTAAAGGTGTGTCGAAATAATTTTGTAAAATAGTTGCACAACGAAGCGCAGCGAATATCTCAAGTATTGTAGAAGATTCGAATGTCGAATTTATCATCATTAGGCGGTTTGAAAGTAGCTGAGAGCTAGAGCTCATTGCAGCTCATCACAGTTCATCACAACTCATCATTATTGTTATAGAATTCAAATATTGCTCGGGACGTGCTTTTCACTGATTTTTGTTGTGTTTTCTGTTTCTGTAAACCAATTTAGAGTTGAAACCGAGATTCGGGTCTCAGTGAAAGTCACAATTAGTTCAATCGACGAGTGGCACGCTTTTCATACAATGTCTCTTTTGTCGTTCAACAAATTTGAAGAATAAAGTTGAAATAAAGCTTGTTTACTCTATAGAATAGTGAGCAGTAGTCTGCAGTCGACTTCTCTGTGTTCTCTGTTTCTCAATTCGCAGAGAAACACAAATGGAGCGCAAAACAATGCATACATCGAACAGAGAGTCGAGAGAGCAGCGAACATCGCGTATAACGCGAATAATGCCGTCAAACGCATTACAATGCATTCGAATGCAATGACGACGACGGACACAAGCGAGTAATGGATATTCACTCGTGTAAATAGAGAAGGTAAATAAATGTTACATTCACTTCATTAGTACTCCTTAATTGAACGCTTTTATTCTTCGTTTACAAAAGCAAAGCTTTTTATAAATAATTCAATTCGACTTTTCACTTTTCATTCATTCATTCTGTTACATTCTCTGCTTTGCTGTTCGTTAGCTGACTAGAAAACAGAGAAGACGACCAGCACACATTACATTAGCTGAATCACACATTGCGAACATTGCAAACATCGCATTACAGGCAACTAAAGATCGTTGCCTTGCGATGCTTCTTCTGATTGATAAATGATTAGTTACACTTCTTTAAAACACTGTTTTCGATGTGTTTTTTACACAAAACGTGTTTCAGTGAACAAAAAATTGAGAACAGAAACACTTTCTTCTTTAAACGTCGCGTTTCGTTAAAAGCGTGCAAATAGTACTTCGAAAGCATCTTTTTTCATCTCTTCACTTCGACTGCTTTTTACTGATTTCCTTTAAACGGAAATATTTAATAAAACTACTTTTCGAATATTTTTGTGTCAATTCGCGAAAAATGGCTGACTTTAACTTGGTATTGCACTTTTTTGCAGTTTTAATAAAATTGTCGACTCATCAAAAACTGTTTTCCAGTGAATGTCGCATCCGTTCGCTTTAATAGCTGAAAGGGTTAACCATAATATTTGTGAGTACAAAGGCGGAAAATTTTTAATAAAACACAAACGCAGCAGCTTGCAATTGATGCAACGTTAACTTTCGCAATCTCTTATTCAATGCAATGCGCATTTTGAGCAATTCGCTCACAATTAAATATGATAGCAATATTTTGTTTATCGAATATCGAGTGAAATGTGAAATTCCGCGATGTGTGAATAATTCACTGATTGTTGTTCACTTCACATTGAAAGGCAAAAAGAGTTCTGAATTTGCACTTTCGACGTTGTCATTGCAAAGCTATTGCCGTCAATGCTTCCATTTCGCAGCAAACTTGAATAATCTTGAAAACGAGACAATTCAGCTTGAAGAATGATCGTCGATCGCTTCACTTCGATTTATTCACTTGAATACAGCGAAGCAAATGCATACCTTTTTAATGTGCTCAATATTTTATACAAGTGAAACAATCGGCGATTCGTTTCGATGAGTTTTTTGTGACCATAAATGTAATTATAAATTTAAAGCAGTTAAAAAACAATTATTTATTCGTCTTTTGAAGCGAAAAGATGAGTGGAAAGACACGAGAAAACGCTTTAAATGCGATTCATAAAAAATATTGCAAACATTTTAATTTTGAATACGATTTTCAAATGTAATTCAATTTGAAAGAAGAGTTGCGAACGTTTTGAATCGCAATCAGCGACGATTAATCAACTTTGTCGCAATTCATCTTTCATTCATCATTCATTTTCAACACACAAATTCAGTGAAAATTATACATATTTGACATAAAGACGTGATGAAACTGTTTGAAACATAAACCTTTTTCATTTGCGATTCAAGTGTTTTTTAATCGTCGAATACAAGAAAAGCAAAATAGAATAAAATAAAAAATAATGTAACTGTGCGCTCCTGATTTCTCAGCGAACCATTTTTTGTGAACCGTTTTTGGTTGTAAATTAAATTCGGTGCCAAACAAAATGGTAATCGTGAATTGTAATTGTGCTTAGTTTTTGAATCCAGAATGATTAATTTGCCTTTAAATATGCTTATTATTAGTGAGTTGCGAACATTGCGAGAACTGCAAAGCGTTTCAGCCTTTCAGCGACTGCAATGCATCCGTTTTCAGAAACATTACTCTTTGCTTCTTCGGCTTTTATTGCTTCGGCAAATGGTTCTGTTTTTTGTTTGTCAGGTTAAATGCACCGTAATTAAAATTGTGCGCAACTGTTTCGCTTTAAAATTGAAACGCAATTAACTTCATTTCATAGGGCATTAGTCGCGTGTGTGATGCATACACTTAATTGGACAGGTTACAGTATCACCGAAAATCGTGTGCCGAAAAAATGCGACAAAAAATGACATTCAGCCTTTACATGACTGCGATTGTCGTCTGCAATCAAGATACATGTACATGTATTACATTAATTACTCTGCATTTCAAATTTAATTTATAACCCGAAACACACAACATGGCTGTGAAAAAAGAAGTTAAATTTTAATTTGACTGCCGATAAATCAATAAATAATAACATGTTTATTGAAATGTTAAATGCGTCACAATGCGAAAGCTTTAATTGATTCGATTCGATAACACTTTTTGCATAAAAAATGAGCAAAAAATTAGTCATGTAAAACAGGTCGCATCCACATCTTTGTCTTCGCTGTTCGTCTTCGGTTCGAGTGATGCAAATTCGTTTGACTTTGTGAATACGTTTCGATTTTGAAGAGACACACACTTCGAAATTCGAATCGCAGTTATTATGCAGACTTTGCTCATTTGTTTGTGTAATTGTTCGCATTTGTGCAGAAAGTGCATCGAAAGCCTCGCAACGATTTTTGTTCGTTTTGAAATGAAAAAGCGATGCTTTAAACTCGATTATAAGCAATGTTTAACTGGCACTTTTTCCTTGCAAACCTCAAATGAAAAGCCTCTTGTTTTTTGGTTTTCAAAAAATTTTACTTCATTTTTTATTGCGATACTAAAGAAAGCAGAAAATTACATGAAAACGTTATTTGGAAACGCTTTAAATCCTTGCTACACTTTTGCTATGAATTTTAAAGTTGTCGCTTTTTGTTTTCTCTGCTTTTTCATTGCTGTTAATACTTTGCAAAAGTGATTGCTGTCGAAAACACGAAAACAGACGAAACAACAACGCGATTATTTTTTTTCATGTTTCAATTAACATGTAATCTGATTAATTTGCATTTTGCGAACTCTTTTTACGATTTAATTAATGATAAACACTTGCACATAACAATGATAACAATACACTCACATTTTCATGTAATTAATATTCGAGCACTGATTTCAAAATTTAAATTCGCGAAAACAAAAATTGATGCTTTGAAAAAGATGATCGTTGGTGTATTTGTTCACTACTCGTTCTCCATTAAAGAGGATGTATTTTGAAGAACATTCGCGAATGTTTTCTATTCAAATCACGCTTTCAATGAAACCCCTTTAAACAAGGCTGCAACAACGTCAATTTTAGCGAAGAAATGTAATCTTAGAGCATATTTCATAATTAAATGTAAATTTGAGACGCACTGATCTTAAAAACGAACCTCAATGTTCACCGCAAAAGCATTCATTAATCGCTGCTGTGCTTTATTCAAAAGAAAGCAAAGAGACGAGAGAATTTTTTAAAGAATGCAAAACAAAAGCCCACATTACTTTTAATAACACGTTGCACGTTTCTTTCGCTTCGCTTTTCGTTGAATAATTCGAAATTTATGATTATTAGTGTTCGTCGAGATTAATAGGAAACTTTTTACGTCGGTTTTGTGTGTGTGAACCACATTTTAGCAACGCTTAAACAACAGTTGATTACGCGTTGCAAAATTTATTGTTTGTTTTTCGATTGCATCTAAACTATTGAAGCTGACAATTGAATGTTTGCTAACGCAGACATCGTTAATTTGCTTTCGAATTGCGCTGAATTAATGCACATCTCGTATGTTCCACGTTTCGTGTCATTTGTAGCAATGTTTTGATTTATTGATGTTTTCGATGCGAAATGTTTGCAAATTGTTTGCAAAACTGTTGGAAAGTGAACGAAACTTGTGTTCTTTGAAATCGATGCCTAAAATTAAGCGAAACAAAAAATAAAGTTCATTGTTTATTGAATATTTGTGAATAATGTTGCCTGTTTGTCAGTTTTCACACAATTTTTGAAGGCGATAATAAATTACTAGGAAACATGGCGTGAAAACAAAGTTTAGTAACAATTTTAAGCACTTGTGCGACGTTTTTTGAAAATCAATTTTTGCGAAAATCGATGTTTGCTGCGTTTTTTTCGCTCACAGTTTAAATACGCATTTAATGAGCGTTAGATTAATTGTGTGACGAATGACTGTTGACACGTTTATTTGTATGTGAAATGTTCACTACAAAAACGGCAAAAGTGAACGTCAAACGTTGAACGAAAAAAAGTAATGTTTTTCTGTTTTACAAAAGAAACGGAAGACTTCGCGAC
>NCKV01000668.1:0-14906 GCA_003675905.2 Leptotrombidium deliense
GAATCGAACCCGGGTCAATTGCTTGGAAGGCAACTATGCTAACCACTATACCACCATCGCTCGACGAAATCAGGTGTGTTATGTTTAGCTCATAAACAATCATGTTTAAAATTTAATTTTCATTTTTATATTCTAACTATTTATTTTCAAAAGTGCACATTTATCACCTTTAAAGTTATTGAAACAAACTTGAATCAATGAATAGTGAATATTTCATTCCACGATTCTCATTGATTCAATGAGAATTATGTAAATTCATAACAAGATTCGTAAACGAATTCTGCTGACTTTGTTGCTGTTATCGACTTCAAACATTCAGTATTAAAATGTGTTTGTTTGTTGCAAAATTGAACATTACTCAAAGATCATTTTGCTTTCACTGAAAGCATCGCATTTCCTCAAATAAAGTTTCATTTTTACAGCTCTTCTTCATAAAATGAAGGTTTAATGTTTCCTCATAATCACTCTGTGTAAGTGCTATTTCAGTGATAATTTGTGCTCGAGAACGCAAATGTTAATTAAAATTGCAGGGAAGTTTCCTGACGATAACAATTTTGTAAACAACAATGAACTTCGATTGAAGTTGAGATTATGCTGAAAATATGTGCAGTTTCAATGAACTTTCTGTCAATGTGTGCCAAGCGGAGAAAAGTGTGGCACTTAAAATAGAAATTAGAAACATATGAACGCATTGTTATTTTAGGAATCAGTAATGGAGTTGAACAGTAAAATGGAAAAAACGCGATCGTGTAGAATTTGTTACGACAGCGAAGAAACTGGTGATTTAGTGGTGTGTTGTGGATGTCGCGGTTCAATTCGTTTCGTTCACAAGCATTGTTTACAACTTTGGGTAACACAAACGCAACGAATTTACTGCGAATTGTGTTTGTTGCCATTTAAAGGGGTTTATATGGCAAAGAAAAAACCGTTTTTGCAATGGTTAATTGAAGAACCAAAGTTCACCTTTAAGAGTTTTCTCATTCACTCAATCAGTTTCATCCTTTTGTCTCCTTTGAGATTGTTTTGGAAAGCAACACTGAAAAGAGAAGTCGCATTTGAACAAAGAGCACGTTTTTCCATCACTGCATTTCTCTTTTTATTCAATTTCTTGTTCCTGAATTACGCTATTTTAAAAGAGTTTTATGTCTACTATCGAGTGAAAAATTACGAGATTGCATTTGACTTTTCGAATGAACACAGCGAGTGTGAAAAGTGAGATTTATGATCGGAAAGTGTGTCTTCACTATTTATTATTTATAAACAAATCGAATCGATTGCGAAAACAAAGTTCAAACTTCAACCGTTGCACAGAACGAATAATCAATCTTTGTTGCTTCATAAAATAGTATGTATCTCGTTCGTCTGATAAGAAGTGTATGTAAACTTCACTTCACTTTCCTTAATTGAATTCTGTTAGCTGTTTGCGGTGCAATGTTTATGTTGCTTTATTTCAATTATGTAAAAATGGTTGATAAGCTTATTGTATTCACTGTGATATTTCAAATAAAATTGATTATCGAAAGAGTATACAAAAAAGTGCACAACATTTTGAAATACTGAAAGTGATGAAATAAAAACATAACGAAAAAAGTTTCACAAAAAATAAAATAAATAACATTTACCGGGAAATGTAACAGTTGTTGAGATGAACTAATATTCGAAGGTAACTCATATCTCAAGAAAACACTTGAAAATTTGTAAGATTTCTAAAATACAGGAGTTAACATCAATTAGCAACGAGAATAAAAATCAAACTCACTTTGTGCAACAATTATGAAGACATTAGTCTTTTTCTTTCTCTTCATCACTTTTGCAGTAAAAGGTAACAACTTTTTGTTTTTACATCGAACTAACTAAAATAAACAAAAGTTAATGGAAACGATGAAAAGTGTTCAGAGAAGTGTTCAAAGCACTCGAGTTTCGACAAATACAAAGCGTATAATTACAAGTTTGCGATTGAAACGAATTTTGAAAGTGACAGAAAAGTGATTAGAATAAGTATTGATGGCGTTGCAAGAATCACGTCGCTCAGTGATTGTGACTTTGTACTGCAGGTTTGTTTGTATCCAATAACAACAAATAAATACATTGTCATCAATATTTATTATTGTTTCAGTTGTTTGATGTGAACGTAAATGGAATCAAAAAGCGAAATAAAATCATAAATGATTTACAACGTGAACAGTTGCTTTTCGCATTTGATGATGGATTGGTTACCAATGTGTGTCCGTCAGTTGACGAAAGTGCAAATGCAGTCAATATCAAAAGAGCCATTCTTTCAGCAATACAGTCTTCGAAAAAGGAGATTGATTCGAATGAAGCAATTAAGGAACGAGACGCACTCGGCGACTGTGAAACAATTTACACTCGATTAGAGGATGAAAAATTTAATAATTCAGCAGTTTGGAAGAAAAAGAAGATGAATTCGTGCTCAAAGCGAGTGAAAGTGAACACATTTTTCACCGAAACGTCAACTTTGGAGAGATTTATCGAACGAAGCGTCGATGTCCTACGAAATGAATATGAATGTGTTCAAATGTTCACAAACGATGAAATTTTGGAAAACGTTGAATGTCGAGAAACATTTGGAAACTCAATCAACTATTTATTAAATAACATTGTTTCGTTGAAATTATTGAATGAAACTTTGAATTTGATCGAAGCTCCGAAAATATACACAAAGACATCCTTATTGGTTCATAATGATCATACGAGTGAATATTCAAAAGAACCATTTGGAGAAAAAAGTTCTAAATTGAATAAAATGGAAGTTTTGCAACTTTTGAAACATTTTTACGAAAAGTTGCGCCATTTCGTGTCGATCAACAAAAACGAAGTAAACAAAACTTTTTTAAATAATGTGCTCATGCAAATCAGTAAGTTCTTAGGCAATCAAAATAAACCCATGTCAATGTCACAAGCGAAGAATATTTTGAATTCTCTTTTAACCGAGTTAGACTTGAAATTATTCGACTCGAATATTGAAATTTCAACAATCACAGGTTTTCCATTTTTAATTGAATCGTCAATTACTTTTAAGAAATCGAAAAATTATTTGTTTTCTTTTACAATTGGCGACGTACAATTATTCTGGAATTTGCAACTAAAAACAAGCATTGATGGTGAAGACATAATTTTGGAGGAATTGAAAAGTATCGACGAGAGTTTATTAAGAGATAAAAGATCAGGAGGAAATTACAAAAGTCGTACACCAAAAACATATTCGAGAAAATCACAAACAGCGCCGATTGAATTTGAAGTCACATCAACGATTGACAACGAAGGAATGCATGTCATGACTTTTGAGAAATTGAAAACTGAAGTGAAGTTTAAATTCGAACCGAATGATTGGGATTTGGTAATTAGCAATAAAGATCCTGGTTTCGAGAGTATTATGTCTTTCAAAGATGACAATAACGCCACTGGATTTAACTTATTTACAGAGTCGGAAAACTTTTTATTTGATTCACTTTTCTTTTACTGTAAAGAAAATAATACTATTAAAACGGGAGTCAGAACAATTGAACACGCTTTTAATCTAATTATTGACAAACTTGATCCAAAAGACTTCAAAGTTAACATTCATTTTCAAAGACTGTTGAGCAGCAACATAAAGCACAGTTTGATTTTTGAATATAACGAAGACGAAACAAGTAATTCACGAAAAAGCAGTGTCACGTACACAGAAGATTCGTACGATGGACAGATTTACAATTACACATCTGTTGCAACAGTTCCTCTTCAGAGGAACAGTGATTCTGATTCTTGTAAAAGTGTTTTAATAGAAACTCACGACTCGTTAGACTGCCATTCACTAGGAGCACTTTACTACTCTAGTTTAATTGAATACGAATACATATACAGTCGTATATGCAGGAATACACATGTCGAAGGATTGAAAGCACAATCAAAACTTTCAGAAGATAATGTTTACATAAACATATTTGAATTGACATCAGGTGAACAGAAACAAGTAAAATTCAGAAACAACTTCACAGCTGTTTGGGACAATAACGGAGAATTAACTTTTCTAAAGAATTTAATTACTTCTGATGATTCGATGTATGTTAACGACACTTACTTGAAAATGGGTAGAGAAGATTTCAGAGTTAAAGGAGTTGACGTTACGCTCAAGATTCCTTACATTAATTATCTGTTCGAATATTATGCGGATATTCAGAAAAAAAGATCAAATCGTTTATTTCCTGCATTCAATCAAATATTTGTTGTGCAAAATTTAGCAAAAAACACTAAAGTTACTTACAAAGGTCGTCTCAAAATAAACAAAGGATATCATTTTACCGCAAATGCGACACTTTCAGCGATTCAAGATGAAGATGCACAGTCGATGAATTTCGCAACAATCAATTTACATTCAAACGATCAAACTGGAGCAATTGAAGCCAGATTACAAGCATTCGAGTTAGAAGCAAACTATTCTCGTCGAGTTGAAAATGAAATTGAGACTATAGATATGTTTACACTTTTTAAGCAAGCTGATCCATTAGGTGTGATTCGCAGACAAAGTCATGTCTCTGAAAATGAAGAAGAAACAAATATTGACGGCATTTTCTTGGGTATTCCATTTATGTTGAAAGAGTATTCAATCGACGAAAGAAGCAAAATAAGCATGTTTGTCAAGAAGACTCCTACGTGGGTTAAAGGCATTGGTAAATATTTTAAACCAATTGATTGCTTCGGAATGCCTGACCAGGAATGTATCAGTTTAAAGTCGACTTTTGATACGAAGGAAAGCACTCTTAAAGAATTGTATTTAAACGTAATATTAAAATCAGATGATTACTCTAAAATCAACAAGAGTGTTAATGTGATGTATATGAACGAAGATCGTAAAACTCAAACAAAACGGAGATTTATAGTCACCAACCAAAAACGTTCAGCAAAACACGCGATTTTTGTTAATTTGGATCCGAAACGAAAAGAAGTAAATTTTATTTTTAGTGACCAAAGAGGTTTGAATTACGTAATGGAAGATAAAAGTGGCTTTTACGATGAATTCACGAATGTTTATGAACACAAACTTACGATGGGCACAAAGTTAGCTCCAGAAATAGAAATTGCAACACATTTGATATTAAATTCGCAGTTGCAAACAGAACATCCAAATTTTGCATTGAAATGGAAAATGAATTATATTTATTTTGATGTACCTATTGTATTGAATATAAGCATTTGCGTTCCAACCGAGATAGACACTGTGTTCAATTCAACTTTGATATATTCTTTGGATCCAAACGAACAGTTATTTCTCGAAGGAGTTGTGAAAAGAACAGATGTTCCATACATTAGTAGTGTGAAACAAATGTGGAATTTGAGACGACAAGACAACATTTTAAATGCTTGGTATGAATTTGAAAGCGAATTTCATAAATCGACATCGAAAACATTTAGAATATACCAACATTTGTCATGGAAAGATAAGAACGAATATTCTTATAATAATTACACACAAGAATTTAGCGTTTCAAGCAACGCTGTGAACATGCTGTCAAAATTTGTTGACAGTCATATGTACCACACTGTATTACACTTTCACGCGCAACAAATTAATGAAAACGATTTAATTTCAGTAATAAATATGGAAGTTAAGAATGTGAGTTTGAGGATAGAAAGTGAATACAACTTGAACAAATGGGAAGGAATTTGTTTAAGACAAACAATGTCTGAAGAATATCGAAATAAGAATAGTTTAAGAAATTTTCATGCAAATTTTTGCAGCGGTGCAAAAGCAAAACACCTTCTTGAAATGAACTACACTGAAGCCACAAGTTTTCCTGCTCAACATGTCTTATCTCTTCAAGTGATTATGAATAATGACACATCAAATGAACCAATTTATGTTGCCAGTGTGAAGTGTGATCGTGCAAAAATTAGAAATTTATTGGTAAGCTATTAATTAATTAATAATTTTAAACTTTATTTTAAATAATAGACGTTTCTACTACATTTCACACAAGGAATGAACCTAATCGAAGAACACTACAAACAAGACCCGCAGATCAATAAATTATATCGAGTGTTTTATGGAATCCCAGCAAAAGTTAATGAAAAAGTGTTTTTCACTATATATGCACACTTTAAGGGTGAAATGAAATTATTACGTTTGGAGAATGCATTCAATGTCTAAATTGAGTGTTTATTGTAATTAATGAAAAATCTAATCAAAATAAACTTCAATGTAAATGAATTAATAGTAACTTTTGCTACTTTGGAAATAAAAATAAGTGAATATTACATAGTCAAATACTACTAAAATCAAAATTCTATTTTTCAAAAACAAAGCATCACATTATTGAATTCATAAAAATATGAATAAACATAAACATTTCTCTTGAAAGAGATCTGATTAATTTTTGCCACTTTTTATATCATTGAGAACAAGATTTAATGCATTCATTGAATAGACAGAATCCAAAGGTTTGTGAACGCATTTCACTGGTTTTGGAAACCATTTATTCTTCAATCGTCTCAAAATTCCTTTTTCTTGCATCGAGACAAGTGCTGCATTAATCAGCGTTTTGTATTCAAAGTTTTTCTTCATCGCAATTCCATATGAACCCGAATTTATTATTTTTCCAAATTGCATCAAATCACATTCTTTGCTCAAAATGTATTCGATTGACGAGGATTCTGCGAAAAATGCGTATCTTCCATTCGATTCCTTTACCATATGAACTCCCTGAGAATTCGCAAAGGGCAATTTTCGTGCGTTTTCGATCATTTTGTCTCCAATCATCTTGTATACGTGCACTTCTGATGTCTAAAAATTTATTATCAAATAAACAAACAGAATTTCATAAATTACGATTGATTGAAAGTTACCATAAAGAAACTGAGTGTTGTTCCTGTTCTAACGGCTCCATATTCGATGCTTTCTTGATAAGGCAGATCTTCAATCGACGATAATGGGTAAAGAACCAACGGTCTTCGAATGGTGTTATTGACCATTCCTTTACCAACCTCTAAGAAATAGGGTGGTTTCTTGATGACAAGTCCGATTCCGAATGTCATGTAAGGAAAGCTGAAATCAACTGCTTGTTCCCTTTGAGAAGTAATCGTCAAGTCTGCGACTGCCAAGTCGGCTTCCTATGTAAAAGTTTTATTAATTAAAGTTATGCTAAGAAACAAAAATTTTACTCCTCTTTGAATTTCACCAATCAATCCACGCCACTCTCCATTTTCATCTTCAATTCCATACATGGAATCTTTGACAACACTAATATTGTACGTGAATCCAGCCTCTTTCGCCAATATATTCAGCAATTCAATCAAATATCCGTCGAAAATTTTGTTATTCAATTCTGCAGCCCCTTTAAGAGTTGAAGGGTCACGAATTGAAACCACATAAGGAGCATTCAGTATTGTAGTCACTCTAAAGTTTGGCTTTTTATCCTCTAAAAATGTACAGTTAAGTAATAGAAATAATTAAAGAATGAAATAATTAATAAGTACTTTTCTTGTTTCTTGCAGCCTCGGATGAGTTTAGGAGAATTAAAAACAAAAGACTTAATAGAAGCAAAAAGTTCATTTTCTCCAAATTTAGAGAACTCAACTTTCATTTAGAAGCAACAGAACAGTGCAACCAATATTTAAGAGTGCATAATTCAAAATGTGTATTTCAAACCCATTTTGATTAAAACATCCTGATACATTCAACTGTACATTCAAAAACAACATTTCAACTATTTTAAAAAAAGTTACTTAGTTTGAAAACAACAATTCTTACAACAACACTTTACAAGTAGTTTTATTAAATTAGGATTTCCCTTGAATAGTTATCATTTTGTCATTGATTGTAATTTACTCGCAGTTTTGGTATTGACACTGACAATGGCTGAAAACACAATAAAAATATTTCATTGCAACTTATGATCGCCATTATGATCTCATTACATACTCACTCTCAATTTATGGCACAATTAAGAAATATTTTATCTTTTGATGCACGCTTTCAAAAGAGCAACACAAAATGTTGTCATAAATAATCACTTTAACAATATTGCACAGAAAACTACCAAAATTATTATCAAAATATGATTCACATCGCATGCATTTTTAGAGATGAGTACAGATAATTATAATAAATTTTGTTGTATGTATATATATGTGAAAACATTTATTTCGCCTCGCATACTTTAAAAGCAACATACTTATTTTAAAAGCAACAACCAGAATCTATAACTCGCAAGGAATGCATGGCGATGAGGATTAAATTTTGACAATATACGTAATTGTGATTTCAATTGTAATACATGTGATTCGATTATCTGTTATGAGTTTCATATGTCAAACTGCGTAACTACTTGTGCGTTCGATCACATTTTGCGTCGAATATTATTCACTAAAAACATACACAATTCAATAAAAATGACAAACAAAGTAGAATAAATTGAGTCGCCTCCTGCGCTGAAGTCGTTACCAACGCTGTATTTCGTGTAAACGTACGCGATTAAAAATGATTTCCTCTGAAAACGAATAAAAAATAATTGCGATGATAATATTAATTTATTTATTACATTTAATAAAACTGTTCTCATAAATTATTAAACATCCGTAAATTGAGTTTGTGAAACTAATAAAGAGGTATCTTTGACAACGATTGGAATACAATTAATAAAAATAACTTTAATGACTGCATATTTACAACGCTGGCAAAAATTATTGAATAATACACATTTCATTTACATTATTATCATCAACCGCTTGAGGACTGTTTGGCGTTGAGCTTGTCATCGTGGTGCTCGTCGATGTTGAAGTCGAACTGGTGTTGTGCAACATTAATGTACCGCTGCTGCTTTGAGTTCGCTTTCTTTGTGACGACTGTTGGTGAAAATGATGACTGTCGGTGTTATTGTCGCTGTTTGTTAAAGATGAGGGTGAGACAACGTATTTCATGGAATGTGGATGAGAAGCACCTGTAGCTGCGACCATTACTGCTTTCGAAGGTGGCAGTTCAACATCTTTTGGATCTATGGCACGTAGAAAACGAAGCAAGTCTTCGGCCAATTGCCAAAAACCTGAATTAAGTGCCGTGTCAAGTAATGTCGTCGCATACTGTCGACTAACTGACGATTTTTCTAAGTTTTGTAGTATAATAATATAAGAAGCCGCAGTCTCTAAGTTTTTGTCTTCTAAACATTTCTGAAATAGTTCTTTTGGATTACCAACAACTGCAAAAAGATGAGGCCATAAAGCTAACTCTGTTTTGCGCGCACAATGGACAACTGTTTCCAAAAACACAGGAAATTCTCTAATAAAATCTATAACTCGCGGTAAAAGTGCGTCTGGAATCGGCTGAGATGAGGTTGCTTCTTCTTCGAGCACTTCATGAAGCAATAACTCCAATGAATGAGGAAAATATGGTAATGTTCGACAACTATTTGCTATTTCCCACGCATGAATACCCAAACTAAAGAAATTGATTAGTAAAAATATAAAAATACAAATAAATCTCACTTTCTCCGCAGAAGTTCACGTAATATGTGGTGAAGATACACCTGACTTGTTCTAGAGATTACGCTGAATGGCTTATTCGATGGCGACGTTTTTCCATAAAGAAGCGTATCATTTTCAGCGCCGAGAACAATTGCATCTCGGAAAAGTACTGCTAACGGGTAAATGTGAGTATTTATTGGCAGCATTATTCTTTTCGAAATAAAATTATGAGCTCTCGACATTGGAAACGACTTCTCAGCTTCAGAAGGTAATAGCGGTAACCAAACACCCATTCCATTGCTACCACACGATATCCACAATGCGTCAGTAAGATGCGGTCTTTCAATGCTCTTTTTATCTGCTTGTGACACCCAAACATTCTCAACACCAGACGCCAGTATCGAGACAGCTTTATACATCACTTTACTCGCATTTCCGTTAGACTGATGGTTAACGTTATTTTCGGTATTTACTGTTGAATCCTTCTCAAGTAAAAACAATTTTCCACAAATATTCATTAAAATTGAGTCATTGTCGTTTGCCTCAATGTGCAATGAAGACAGTATAATCGAAGTGACACACTCCGGGGGTGCCATTACATTAGAGACAGTTATTTCATACAATTTAACGATATTAAGCGAAACAATGCTGGAAGACGTCTCCCTTTCCCGAAAAGCAAACAAACAAAAACTGCCATCCAGGAGTAAAACCAACAGTCGATTTTCCAGCAACGACATCAATAAAACTTCATTTGCAACTTTGACTGATTTTGAGTACATGTTATCTAACTTTTGCTTCTTTGGATAAGCACGGATTTCAAATCTAGACTCAATGACATTATAACAACTCAACACAACATAGTCTTGCCACCACAAAAGGCCTCCACAAACTTCGAAATCTCTTTCTTGCGTTTCATTTCCAAATAACTTCCATCGTAAACTGATTAAAGAATAAATACAGAAACCAGTTTTCCCGGCTATTGCTAAATGTTGACCGCTTTTATCAACAGCAGAGTATCGAATCGGCCAATTGAACGACAGATAAGAAAAAGGCATTTGTACAATAATCCACTGATGATTACCATCATCAACGGGTGCTTGTTCCCACGACATGGAACCGGTGGTAACATTTGTTGATGGCAGATTGTGCAGCTCTGAGACTTTTGTATTATCACTACCAGAAGAATGACTTCCTCCTTCAACATCTATAACCTCATAATTAACTATTTGATGATGCTTTTGATGCTGTTGTTGCGAAACGGTTGCTCCCACTCCCAGATATAAACGATCATCAGCAATTAACATCACTGATTCACCACAACACGACATACTCGACGGATTTGAAGCTAAAGTGCTTTTCGCCATAGCTAGCTGCGTTATTTTATCACTTTCTCTACTATTTTCGGCATTTTCTACCATCCAAAGCTCAAAGCCTTCTTTACCCCATGTTATCGAACTAACCCGTGGAAATTTTGGCTTTACGGTGGTCTCGCTTGGATAATCCCATGAGAGTGAACAAGTCAATAGAGCACCGAACACACTCCAAAGAGCGAATCCTCCTTTTTGCCACGAAGTGGCCAGCACAGTGGAATCAGGTGAGAATTGCATGCAACACATGGAGCCAGCAGTTTCAGACGCATTAGGAAATGAGCTCGAAGACAGGTGCAAACGATGGGTGATGAGAACAGATGAAGTTACTTCGTCAATACAGCAAAGTAAACCTTCGGAGCTATAAAAGAAACAAGTTTCGTGTGAAAAAGTAAATGGTAACAACAAAAAGTCACGCTTACTTTTTTAAGCCATAAGCAAGTAGTTGATACTTGTGGTTGACAGCAGTAATCACGCAATCGTCAACGTCTGGAACGAACTGTAACCTCGTCGAACAATATTTTTGTTCACTTGCATTGCAATTATTACTGCTTTCTTGAGACTGAAGAGGCATAAATGCCGCCTTCGCATTGGCAAACACGAGTGAAAATCCACCGATCATCGATGAATACTTTATATCACACACATAAAAATTATGCTCTGTGGGAGACAGATTTGTGTTTTCTCTGAGTCTCCACTGAAAACCATAATCAAGCGTTCCATCCCAGTTGACGCCAAGAATTTCACATAATTTCGTGCAAACGACAACTTCTTCTTCAGCAGCCATTATACTGTGAAACAACAATGAAAGTGCTCCTGCTGTTTAATGACGCTTTAAAGGATAATTACCTCGATATTCCGGGATGAATTTTAGTAGTGAAAGTAAAAACTAATAATAACGACGGTATCTTCTCTTGAATAAATAATTCTGATGATTCGCGCTTAAAACCAGGAATACTGCCAAAAACAATTTATGCGGTTAATTAACTTGCGAAATCATGATTTGCGATCTCACTTTACATCCTTTTGCTCTAATATCGCTTCTTTCGCATTTTTACAAATTACTTTATAAAATAGCAGAAAATCTTTTGTTGTCTGGAAAATAACAGTTATTTAGTGCTATAATAATTTAATTTGTGTAGTGCTTAAACATACATAGACTACAATCATGGATGAATCTGGTCTCCAAGTTCCGTGGACATTTGCACCCAAAACCTCCATTGATTCATCGTTTCGGGAATGTGATACAATACACACCGCAGGCTGAACATTGATTGTTTACGGTTAATGTGTGCATACATAAGCTCACGAAATAATAAGAGTGGAAAAGAAAAATGAGTTTCGGAAAGCAATGACCGTGAATGCAAATGTGGCAAAAAAGTAAACGTAGAACTTTAAACATTCGCAATCAACACACACAGATTAATGAACGCAATAAATTAAATAGCATATAGCTTCAAAAATACGTTAATGAGTCGTGCAAGTAAATTAATGGATGTGTAAAACAAACCTTGGAGAACCAAAGTCGCAGAGTGCGATCTGTCAAAATAAATATCAACGACCTCTCAGTGTTGGCCGAGATTTGCTTAATTTCTTCTTTCTTCTCATTGTTCACACTCGGAGTGTTGCCGCACTCATCAACGGAATGCGAGTTACAATTAAAATCGAGTCGCAAACTCTTCGCCCAACCGATCGGATAATACATTATCGAATATAATTACCGTTTCGCGGTCAATTTTTCGCGTCATAAGTGAATGGAATCGCATTCGTTGCACTTCAATTTACAGGCAGCGCTTGAATCGCGTCGATTGTCGCATTTCAGTGTCGAAACGAGGAAAAGTGTTGAGACACGAACGCAATTCGAAAAGAAAATAATTTAAACAAAAGCGAAAAATGCAGTGAATCACAACGAAAGCGAGAATTTGACGACTGAAGCTGTGTTCGTCGACATCACATCGTGTGAAACGCTTCGATTGCAGTCGATAACCGATAATCGATGTTCGATACGCTCAGCGTTTTGCTCACGTCTTTTCTGTGCGTCGTCGTTTTCAAGATTTTCCTTATTTCCGACAACACTAAAAAACCAACTGTTTTGCGAACGTATTCTTCGTTTCTGCGTGTCTCGTTGTGAACTAAATCGCTGTTCGATCGTTGGACACACCCGCACAGCGGCGCAGAATCGGCTAGGATTTCCGAAAACCAGATCTTTTAATATTTATTGCTTCGTCGAAAAAAGTAACTTTTTACGAAATTAGAAACTGTTTCGAAAATACCAATGAATACGACGAGGACGAGGAGTCGAAAGGAAAAGTCTGGCGAAATTGTCGCGTATTCCGAGACTGCAGTGAGGAACAATCACTGTGTTCTCGAATACTGTCGCACGTCGATGTCAGCGTTGTCTGGTTGCACTGCTGGAATAATCGGATTGACCGGAATTTTAGGCTTCGTATTCTACTTTATAATCGCAATTGCTCTTTGGTTAATATTACTAATTAAAGTCGGTTCGTCGTGGAACAAGTATTTTAGAGGACGTCTGAATCTGCTGACAAATGGATTAGGAGGAGGCCTTTTCACTTACGTTCTCTTCTGGACGTTTCTCTATGGAATGGTTCATGTTTATTAATTACAATTTATTTTCGACTAGTTTTGTATAATTTATATTTGTATTTGAAATAGTTAAACACGATTTCATTTCAAAAATTGAAATTCAGTTTCCGTTTTGATTCTGTTCGTTGGCTCCATTTGCATTTTCGGAGGTCAACCAAACAAACAAAATTACGCAAATTGCTTTCATTTGAATTATTTCGCAGTTACGAACTAAATCACGCGACAAAATCGGGGAATTAAACTTGATTTCGAAACGGTTGCGCGACTATCTCACAGTGAAGGACAACAATCTTTTTCGGAGTTGAATTTATTATTGAAAGGATGAAATGTGAAAATGCTTGTTTTCACAGAACATATAAATCGTAAATAATTAGAGGCGTTCGACAGAGGACATACAAAACAGAAATTACTATTTCTGACATTATTTTTGACAAATGAATTCCTTCAATGAATCTGACTGCTCCAATAATGATCGCTTCAGTTGCCGACAAATAATTGGTCCGATTTATATCGGCTTTATTTTGAAATGAAGGCCAATAAGCGAGAACACTAAACATTTCAAGTCTTGTACCAAATAATAAAAGCAACGCAATCCTTCTGGATCTTTGCTTGAATTGACATCAACCAAAGAACCAATCTTCGAAGTTGTAAACGAGATATGTTCGTCGTTCAATACAATTTCGAGTTCTTGTCTGCCAACTCTATCTGGTTGAGGCCAAAGCGCGTCGTCCTCTTGCATTATTTCCGAGTCATCAATAACACGTTTTAATTCTTCGAGAACACATTTATTGACGTACACCTCCTTTCGAATCATTGTATCGTTCTTATAATTGCTGTTATTCGCATATCGCAGCTTTCCATCAGGTCTAAACTCGAACTCCAGAAACTCGTGTCCAAACTTTCCTTTATGGCCTACGTAATATCGCAAATAAAAGTCTTGCGACATGTCTTTGCGTCGTTGACTTTAAGAGTAATTAAATTCTTTTATTCTTTATTCTTCGCTTTCTTCGCGTGATTCCGCTCCGATTCACCGACCACCGGTCTCAGGGATCTTTTGTAAAGTACGCTGCCTTGTCACGATCCGTTGAAAAGTTTTCGTCGACTTCATAAATTTTTCAGTGATTTTATGTTGTTTTTTAGTTTGATTTTATGTTGAGTTTAGTACAACTCAAAAGTAGTTAAGTTGAAACGTTGTTTTTGATTGACTTTTTAGGAAACCGATTTGTGTTTGAATTTCTGAAATGTTAAAGTGATTCCGACTGTGGGAAACAAATCTATTTCCGAAACGTCAATCAAAAACAACGTTCAACGTAACCATTTTTGAGTTTTACTAAAGTCAACATAAAATTTGAATAACAAAATTGAAATTTGGAATTTTTAAAGTGAGATTAAAACTGAAATGGATGAAATGAAACGTAAGTTCGATTGACGTTTCGGGAACAGATCTGTTTCCAATCATCAGAATCACTTAACATT